>PVKV010008197.1:31107-89763 GCA_004027835.1 Alouatta palliata
GCAATTCTCCTGCCTCAGCCTCCCGAGTAGCTGGGACTACAGGCACGTGCCACCATGCCCAGCTAATTTTTGTATTTTTAGTAGAGACGGGGTTTCACCATGTTGACCAGGATGGTCTCGATCTCTTGACCTCGTGATCCACCCGCCTCGGTCTCCCAAAGTGCTGGGATTACAGGCGTGAGCCACCGCGCCCGGCTAAAGTGTTTAATTTTCAAACAGTTCTTCCATTCTTAAAATGTTCTGCAGATCACAGACTCAGCGGACGTTGATTGAGTAGCCTGCTGTTCTATGTGTTATGAAGGATACAAAGACTGCCAAGTGCCCTTACCTTTAGGGAGTAAGTGTAGGGGAGGAACAGGCTCGAACACAAATAATTATGGTGCGAAGTAAGTACCACAGGAAATTTACAGAGTGGTTATGGTTTTGCAGAGGTTGTGAGTGATTCATTTCACTTCAGAAATTTGTTAATTGAGAGAACATTTGGTAGAGCTTCTTCTGTAGTCAGCATTAGGAGGATTATAAGAATACCTAAGTTTATTGTGCACTCACCCATGATTAGACAGCCAACATTTATGTACAGTTAATCCTGCAACATAATATTAATTCTCACAACATCCCTATGAAGAGGATCCTGTAATTATCCCCATTAAAATTTTTTTTATTGAAATGTAGCACGTTTATGTATGTGCACTTTTATAAGTGTACAGCTGGATAGATTTTCCTGAATCACATTCACCAGTGTATCTAGCATCCAGAACAAAACAGAACATATACACACTCACGAAGCCTCCCTTTCAGGGGATTCAAAGACCCCAAGACTAATCATCATCTTGACATCTAGTAGCAGATTTTTTGGGGCTGGTTTTTGTGTTTTCTGGAAATTGAGTCATATGGTACATATTCTTTTGTTACGTTCTACGCTATTGTGTGTAGTTCGGGATTGTTCATTCCCATTGCCGTCTAGTATTCCATTGTCTCCATTTTACAGATAAGGAATCCGAGACTGAGAAGTCAGAGTAGCCCAAGATCATGCAGTGACTAACAAGCATATTGCATTGCCATTAAGGGTTTTCTGAAACATGATTTTAATGTTCTTGTGTTGTTCAATCATGTAAATACAGGACAGTTTAACCAGTTCTCTTCTGATAGATATCAAGGTTGTTTCCAACATGTTATCACTCATACTTTACCATAAAAATTCAATAGTTAAAAGTATGTTTTGAGGTTTCCAGCCACTTTTGCAATTGACTATAATCAGTTCCATATAGTGTGGCAGCTGGCGAAATACTCCTTTCCCTTGTGGCTTTCTTTGTAAGGTAATAGCTGCTGGTCAAGGGTAGCCTTTGTAGTTTTTTTTCCTTAGAGACAGAGTCTCACTGTGTCACCTAAGCTGGAGTGTAGTGGCACGATTATAGCTCACTGCACCCTTGAACTCCTGGCCTCAAGTAATTCTCCTGCCTCGGCCTCCTGAAGCGCTGGGATTACAGGTGTGAGCCACCATGCTATCTATGCCCATTTGAGTTTTGATATGTAATCTACTTGCATTTTGAAAGTGCTTTGTAAGAGTACTGCTAGTGTGTTTACTTTTTTCCTTTTATCCTACATTTGTCTTTTTATACCTCCTCTCCTTTTTTCCTACAAAACTTCCAGTAAGAAGATCTTGGTTCTGCTGCAGTCCAAAATTATATTCCTTTGCCTGAGGGGTAGCTCTGCTCTTTGGCCTGCTAATGAGTCTTACAAATGGTTCTCTGTGGGTCCTTCAGAGGAGATAGACTTCTATGAAACATTCTCTAGTGCAGCAGTTTACAAAGGCAACTCCTGGAGTGTGAGCTCTTTGAAGGTAGGAGCTGCGTAGTATTCACCATGGTGCTTGGTACATAGTAGGTGCTCAGTAAATGTGAGGTGACTGGATGAGAAACTGCTGGAGCCTCAGATTTTATTTTATTTTTTGGAGACAGTCTCATTCTGTTGCCTAGGCTGGAGTGCAGTGGTGCAATCTTGGCTCACTGCAACTTCTGCCTCCCAGGTTCAAGCGATTCTCCTGCCTCAGCCTCCCAAGTAGCTGGGATTACAGGTGTGCACTACTACACCCAGCTAATTTTTGTATTTTTAGTAGAGATGGAGTTTCACCATCTTGGCCAAGCTGGTCTTGAACTGACCGCAAGTGATGTGCCTGCCTCGGACTCCCAAAGTGCTGGGATTACAGGCCTGAGCCACCGTACCCAGCCTTCTTTTGATTGGCCTTTACAATATTATGATTTTTGCTTTTGGCGAACATGATTAGTTTTTCGGATTTTCATACAGAAATAGAATACCCTGAGCTATTCGTTTATACTTTTTTTTCCCCTTCTGCTAGTAGAGGAGGAATGATTTAGGAATATGATAGAACATAAGTTTATAATGGTTTTGTTAAAGTATGAAGTTTCTTCTGTTTTCTCCATTCATTGAACATTTGTTGAAACCCTACTGGGTCCCATGCAATAGAGATAGAAGGATGAAAATAATTAATCCCTGCCCTTGAGGAATATATAGTGGGAGAGAGACAAACACACATATACTTACACTTAGTGGTAAAATATATTTATATATCTGTGAGCATTTTTTTTTAAAGCGTAGTGGAAGGAGACACCTGGGAGGTTGGGAGAAGGGCCCTTCTGGAAGAGACAGCAGAACTTCCTCTTAAAGGAAGTACATAATTCCTCCTCAATCTGGTACCCAAATACTGTTTCATCTTTTTTGTTCCTTATTTCTAGAATGCTACTACTGCCCATCGTTATTACATTCTGTGATTTCTTATGTACAAACCTCGTTCTTGTGTCTTACCTCATGCCACAGAACACTTCTTCCACGGAGTCTTGTTGATTCTAGCTCTTAAATACTTTTAGAATGTCAGTTTCCTCTTTCTCTTCCCTTCTCTCTGCTGACATTGCGGTCTCTTTGGTTTGGAAGGACAGTGATGGAAATAATCCTTGTGTTTTAAGCATCTGACCTGGAGCAAGGCGTATCGTGAGGTTCAAACTTGTTAAACCAAAAGGAACTGAATATCCTCTGTTTTTCTCTCCGCTAATGCCTTTTCCTTTCATTTAATTCTATTCAGTGTCCTCAAAGTTACTCATTTTTTTTTCTTTTGGTATCACTCCTCTGTTTAAAATTCTTTCATAAGTCCTTGTAATCCTCAGGATGAAGATCCATCCTCTTAGCCCAGGTCTTTTACACTGACCCCAGCCTGCCTTACGTGTTCCTTACCCTTCCGCTGCCACCATTATACTGTGTGCATATCTGGAGTTGTTTGTTTCTCTTATGGTTCAATGGTACCTTCCCACTTTAAACTTGTCACTTCGGTCTGATCTTTTGAGATCCAGCCCTGACCCTGTGAAACCTCCTCTGCCTTTGCCAGAAAGAGTTAATTGTGCCCTCTGCTATGTTCCCTGAAGTCCATGCAGTCAATCTTCTTGAGTGGCATCCCATCTCATCCACTCATCCCACCCCAGCCCATCCCATGCCATCTCATCCCATCCCTCTTCTCTGTGTCCTGTTTCCCATTTCATCCATCTCTTACATTTTCCTCTGCATTTCTAATTAGATTGAGAACCAGGAGTTGTGACTGATGCTTCTTTGTCCCCTGTTGAGGTGCTTCTTCAGTGCAAGATGAAGAGTTCCTCCCTGTACTCCCTGTAAACATACTTCTGCTTTCATATCTCTTCAGCTTTGCTTTTATGGTTTTATTCCCCCCATGAACAGTACAGTCTTTCAGTAGCTTTATTTAAATGTAGTGCATGGACCGTTTGTTGTGCCCTGTCTTTGAAATTTTCTCTGATGATGGCAGCCCAAAATACTGGTGGCTGCCTCTGAACCATCCTTGTCTCTGGCTGTGTTACTTACACAACACCTGCTATTATTATTTGTATTTTTGTTTTATATGTTTCATCCCTCCTTAGATTATAAACACTGAAGTTAGAGGTCATCTTGTAGACAATTTTGAATCTTCTGTTACAAACTGTAACTCTGGTCGCAGTGGCTCACGCCTGTAATCCTAGCACTTTGGGAGGCTAAGGTGGGTGGATTACCTGACAGCAGGACTTCGAGACCAGCCTGGCTAACATGGTGAAACCCTGTCTCTGCTAAAAATACAAAAACTAGCTGGGCATAGTGGTGGGTACTTATAGTCCCAGCTACTCAGGAGGCTGAGGCAGGAGAATCGCTTGAACTTGGGAGGCGGAGGTTGCAGTGAGCCAAGACCGCACCACTGTACTCCAGCCTGGGTAACGAGTGAAACTGTGTCTCAAAAAAAAAAAATTAGCAGGTCATGGTGGCGGGCACCTTTAATCCCAGCTACTCAGGAGACTGAGGCAGGAGAATCACTTGAATCCAGGAGGTAGAGGTTGCAGTGAGCCAGGATCGTGCCATTGCACTCCAACCTGACTAATAAGAGCAAAACTCCATCTCAAAAAAAATATATCTATATCTATAGATATAGATATATATTTTTATATTTTTGTATTATATATATATAATATATATTTTATATTTTTGTATTATATGTAAATATATTTTATATTTTATATATATAAATATATATATTTTATATTTATATATATATATAGATATATACACAGACGTATATATAGATATATGTATGTATGTGTGTGTGTGTGTGTATCTTATATATAATTCCTTGTTTAATTGTAATTTGTTCTTTAAAAATAGGCCTGTTAGCAACACATTCTTTTAGTTTTACTTCCTCTGGGAATATCTGTTTGTCCTTCATTCCTGAAGGATAGTTTTGTTGGCTATAGAATTTATGGTTGGCAATTTTATTTTTGTTTTGCCCCAGCACTTGAAATGTTGTGTTACCTCCTTTATTCTCCATGGTTTCATAAATGATACATGCTTTCTTACAGATTATATATCATTTCTCGCTGGCTGTTTTCAAGCAGAGTTTTTCTTTGTCTTTAGTTTTCATAAGATTAGTTATGATGTTTACTGTTGACCCTAGCCTTGGCCTGAATTTCTTTTTGTTTATTCTTTTTTGTTGTTGAGATGGAGTGTCATTCTGTCACCTAGGCTGGAGTGCAATGGTGCTATCTCAGCTCACTGTAACCTGTGCCTCCAGGGGTCAAGCGATTCTCCTGCCTTAGCCTCCTGAGTAGCTGGACTACAGGCATGCACCACCATGCCTGGCTAATTTTTGTATTTTTAGTAGAAATGGGATAGGGTTTCACCATGTTGGCCAGGTTGGTCATGAACTCCTTACCTCAAGTGATCCGCCTGCCTTGGCCTTTCAAATGCTGGGATTACAGGCCTGAGCCACTGTGCGACCTCTTTTTGTTTATTCTGATCATAAATTTTCTCAGCTTCTTAAATCTGTATATTTGTGTCTTTCACCAAATTTGAAATGTTTTCAGCCATAATTTCTTTCACTATTCTTATAGCCCTATTATCTTTTTCCTGTAGGGGCTCAATGATACAAGGCTGGACGTTTTGCTGTTTCACAGGTCTCTGCAGCTCTGTTTATTTTCACAGCCTGTTTTCTGTTGTTCTAATAGAGTGAATTCTGTTGCTCTTTCCTCAAGATCAGTGAGCTTTTTTTTTTACCCTGTTATTTCGATCCTACTATTGAGCATATCAAGTGAGTTTTTGTTATTGTGTTTTTCAGTTAATTTATATTTGGTTTTTAAAAATAACTAATTGTTTTCATTTGTTTCAACAGAATTTATAATTGATTATTGAAGCACTTGCAAGAGGACTGCTTTAAAACCCTCACTAGATAATTTCAACATCTAATTTATCTCAGGGTTAGGGTCAGTTGTTTGGCTGAAATGAGAATTTGACTTGGGATTTTCCTGGTTCTTGGTATGATAGGTGATTTTTGACTGTGTCATGAACATTTCACCTATTTTTTTTTTGGTGGGAGGGGGCAGTGGGAATGTTCTGAATCTCATTTAAATCTTTTGTTTTAGCAGGGAGCCACCCAGTTAGTCTTAGCACACAGGTCCTGCCTTACATTTTCAGGCTGTGGTTCCAATGATAGTTTAATTTTCAGAGCCTTTGTGGTGTATGTCTCCTTGGTGGTTAGATGCCGCTAGGGCTCCCATCGCATTTCCCCCTGCTATTATTGCTGGCCGTGGAGGCAAAAGGGATTTCCCTAGTCTGGGCTACTAGGTGTCTCCCAGCGGGGAAACGTAATCTCAGGATCCTGGGGACTGCGGGGCTTTCCTGACTGTGGCATGATCTCCCTTCCTGTGGGGGACAGACAGCTCTCCTTGAGGCAGACACTTGTTGAGATGGAATCTCTCTACCAGGGCCCCACAGTTTTCCCCATGTCTGTGTGCAGTGGAAGAGAGTCTTAGGCCCGTGTAACCAGAGAGGCTTCTTGGGTAAGGTCACTTGTAGCTGGGCAGTCTTGTGTCCGCCCTGCCTTACTGCATATGTCAGGGCTCCCCCTAGTTTATTGTTGGTGGGGCTTCAGATTGTTCCTTCTTTTGGATGGTGTTGGACTTACCTGATGTGAGGGGGGCTCTCGTTTGATCTGGGTCATAGGAATGAGCCTACCTGAGCTGCCTTTTGTCATGTCATGGGTTCAGAAATGCTGGGCGACCACTTTGCATGGGGGGGGGTGCAAGATACTGTTTTGCTGAACTGTTCTTCCATTCCTGGTGTCACAAACTGGTTGGTTTTTTTCTTACCATCTTTCAGAATTCTTCTTTGATATCTCCTCTGGTATTTCCAGGATTTATAGTGCTTAGTAGGGAGAAACAGAGAGAAATAGTTCTATGCTGTTCTGCGCCTTGTCATTCATTCATTCATTCATTCATTATTTTTCTTTTTTTTTTTTTTTTTTGATACAGAGTCTTGCTCTGTTGCCGCCCAGGCTGGAGTGCAGTGGCACGATCTTGTCTCACTGCAACCTCTGCCTCGTGGAATTAGTGATTCTTGTGCCTCCGAAGTAGCTGGGACTACAGGTGTCTGCCACCATGAATTTTTAGTAGACATGGGGTTTTGCCATGTTGTCCAGGCTGGTCTTGAATTCCTGGCCTCAAGTGATGTGCCCACCTCTGCCTTTCAAAGTGCTGGGTTAATAGGCGTGAGCCACCATGCCGAGCCTCATTCATTCGTAGATGTTGGAATTTTAAAAAGCAATGATAAATCTCAAAAATTTAGCATTTATTTTTCTAGATTGGGTAAATCATATCATTCAAGGGTCTTACAGAGGCAAGGAAACATGAGAAGCAGTCAGGTTAAATGACTGGTCCTGGGGCTTTATTGATCGTTAATTACAGAATACAGACTAGAGCTAGACTCCTCTTAATGAATTCGCTATTTGTTTCTTTGTAGCAAAGTAAGTTGACGACTTCTCTGGAAGAAAAGGGAACGATGGCTGTGCTGTAATACTGTGGGCTTTATGTTAACACACAAAAGAATTTATACTTCGAGTGGAAAACCTCTTAGAATACAGGAGAAGAATCCAGTCTTCAATTTTATTAAGAGTAAATAACATGCTGTTTCTTCCAATTGGAACATGTTTGTTCCAATTTTAACATTAATCATTTTTTATAAAGTCTAAAATAACATACCTTCTGCTTTTTGCTATAAAATATTTGAATGAGCTTATAAAATGTTTCTTGCAAAAGAAGGTTCTCTCAGTGGTTATCACCACCATTTGTACCCTACTTCAAAGAGAGTGAAGAATATAATTAAGGTTGATGGCACCACCCAAACAGATTAACTCACAGCTTAGCATTATGTGAGAGTTTTCATCAGGTCATCGCTGTTTACTCCGCAGACGTCAGATACTTCTCAAAATAGTTCCCCAGGAAGCTTTTTTTTTTTTTCTCTGTTGCAGAGAGGGATACATGGAGAAACCCAGAAGTTAACTTTGAAGTTGTTTGTAATGTTTTTGAAGTCCCCAGGGATTTTACAGAGAATGGAGCCGGAGTTGAACTGATCCCTAGACTCTTCAGAGGTCTGGGATGGGAGGCATTGATTTCTTTCCCTGAGGCACAGCAAGAACTAGGCAGAGTAAATGGGACCAAACACTGGCCCTGTTTAATGTCGCTTGAGTAATGATGACTGAAGGTCAGAGGAGTGGGGCGTATGAGGATGGACTGGCTCTGTTTTTCTTCCTTCCACATGGACTTACTCCTTTTGCTTCTGCTTTTGTTTTTCCTTCCTGTGCCCTACTTACAGTCTTGCTGAAAAATCTCTCTGACCTGTATTGAAGAAGGGAATTAAACATACTGGCTTTTGGAGAGCTTTTCCCATCACTCATGGTAAAACTCCAACATAGGTGATCCATAGGCTAAGATGAGATGTTTAGGATTTAAGGTGAAGTTTCTTAAAAAATGTGATACAGTGTGATGATGGTTGATTTTGTAAACGTGTCTTTTCTAATGCATAATGTAGCTGAGCTATGATGCTAAAGGTTAGATGGTAGGTAGTATGAATGCCAACAATCTATAGTGTGTTTAGTGGCTCAGACTCAAAGACCATTAGCATAGGGCAGGGCCCCCTTTGGACCATGGTTGTAGCCTCTGCCCTCAGCCGAGTGTCTGTACAATATAAATAATGGTATTTGTATCTCATAGTTACTTGTAATGAGGCAGCCTGTTGTAGTGGCAGGTGGCCAATTCTGCTTTGCACCAAACCAGCTCTCCCTCCCTGTAACTTCTGCCTACAGTGGCTTTTAGTTGGGGCTCTAGGACCATGTAGGGTGAATCTAACAACTGTTCTTGTTAATGTCTGTCCAAATTCAGAACAGAAGTTGTGACTTTGTGTCTCATCAATCTTGAGGACTCCTTATCATCTGGCTTTTTTCTGAATGTTCTGTTTTGCTAGTGTCCCTTCAAAATGTGGTCCTCAAATCAAAAACAGTGTCCTCAAAGTTTTGGAGAACTCCTTTACTGTGTGAAAGCGTGGATTGTGACATGTAAGAGTTGGTGTCTGTAAATTCTATTCATCCACCTCCATTTTTTTTCTTTATTTAGTTTTGTTTATTACTTTTTATTTTTTAAGATAGAGTCTTGCTCTGTTGCCCAGGCTGGAGTGCAGTGGTGTGATCTTGGCTCACTGCAACCTCCTCTTCCTGGGTTCAAGACATGCTCCTGCCTCAGCCTCTCAAGTAACTAGGATTACAGGTGTGCACCACCATACCCAGCTAATTTTTATAATGGTAGTAGAGATGGGGTTTTACCATATTGGCTGGGCTCGTCTCAAGCTCCTGTCCTCAAGTGATTCACCTGCCTTGGCCTCCCAAAGTACTGGTATTACAGGCATGAGCCACTGTGCCCAGCTGATTTTTTCCTTTTTTTATTAATACATAACTGTACATGTTTATGGGATACACATGATATTTTGATACATGCATTCAATGTGTAATGACCAAATCAGGGTAATTGGGATATCTGTTACCTCAAACACTAATCATGTGTTTTGGAAACATTTCATATTTTTCCTTGTTATTTTGAAATATTTTTAATTATAGTCACCCTACTGTACTGTCAAACACTAGAACTTATTCCTTCCATCTAACTCAATGTTTATACCCATTAGCCAACCTCTTTTTTTTATTTCGAGACGGAGTCTTGCTCAGCTGCCCAAACTAGAGTACAGTGGCAGGATCTCAGCTTACTGTAACCTCTGCCTCCCAGGTTCAAGAGATTCTCCAGCCTCAGCCTCCTGAATAGCTGGGATTACAGGTGCCCGCCACCAGATCCAGTTACTAATTTTTTTTTTTTTAGTAGAGATCGAGTTTCACCATGTTGGCCAGGCTGGTTTTAAACTCCTGACCTCAGGTGATCCACCTGCCTCCCACAGTTGGGATTCTAGGCATGAGCCACCACACTCGGCCTAGCCAACCTCTTCATTCCCCCTCTCCCACCCTTCTCTACCTCTGGTAACCACATTCTTCTCTCTACCTCCATGAGGTCAACTTTATTAGTGCACACATTTGAGCGAGAACATGTGATGTTTGTCTTTCTGTGTGTGGCTTATTTTACTAATATAATGACCTCCAGTTCCATCCATGTTGCTTTGTATGACAGGATTTTATTCTTTTCTGTGGCTGAATAGTATTCCATTGTATCTATCTGTAGACCACATTTTCTTTATCCATTCATCCATTGATGAACACTGAAGTTAATTCTATGTTTTGGCTGTTGTGACTAGTGCTGTAGTAAACATGGGGTGTTCAAGTTTCCCTTTGATATGCTGATTTTCTTTCCTTTGGATAAATATTCGGTAGTGGGATTGCTGGGTCATATGGTAGTTCTATTTTTAGTTTTTTTTTTTCTTTCAGGTTCAGGGGTACATGTGCAGGTGTGTTACATGCATAAATTGTGTGTCACAGGGGTTTGGTGTACAGATTATTTTGTCACCCAGGTAATAAGCATAGAACCCAATAGGTAGTGGTTTTTTTTTCATCCTCACCCTTCTCCTACCCTCCACCCTCAAGTAACAGGTCTGTTTTTCCCTTCTTTGTGTCCATGTGTACTCAGTATTTAGCTCCCAGTTACAAGTGAGTACATGCAATATTTGGTTTTATGTTCCCGCATTTGCTTAGGATAATGGTCTGTAGCTCCATCCATGTTGCTGCAAAGGACATGATCGTGTTCTTTTTTATGGCCACATAGTATTCCATGGTGTATATCTACCACATTTTCTTTATCCAGTCTACCATTGATGGGCATCTAGGTTGATTCCATATCTTTGCCATTGTGAATAGTGTTGTGATGAACATATATGTGGGTGTGTCTTTATGGTAGAATGATTTCTATTCCTCTGAGTATATACCCACATGATGAGATTGCTGAGTTGAGTAGGAATTCTAAGTTCTTTGAGAAATCTCCAGACTGGTTGAACTAATTTGTATTTCCTTCAGCAGTATGTATATGTTTCCTTTTCTCTATGGCCTTGCCAGCATTTGTTATTTTTGACTTTTTAGTAGCCATTGTGACTAGTGTGAGATGGTATCTCATTGTAGTTTTGATTTGCATTTTTCTAATGATGAGTGATGCTGAGTTTTTTTTTTGAGATGGAATCTTGCTGTGTCGCCAAGCTGGAGTGTGGTGGTGCGATCTTGGCTCACTGTCATCTCTACCTCCCAAGTTTAAGCGATTCTCCTGCCTCAGCCTCCCGAGTAGCCGGGATTACAGATGTGTGCCACCATACCCAGCTAATTTTTGTATTTTTGGTAGAGACAGGGTTTCACCATGTTGGCCAGGATGGTCTGAATCTCCTGACCTTGTGATCCGCCCGCCTAGGACTTCCTAAGTACTGGGATTACAGGCATGAGCCATCATGGCCGGCCACTGAGCTTTTTTTTTTTTTTTTTATATGATTGTTGGCCACGTGTGTGTCCTCTTTTGAAAAGTTCTTGTCCTTTGTCTACTTTTTAATGCGGTTGTTTGTTTATGGCTTGTTAATTTGTTTAAGTTCCTTATAGATTCTGGATATTAGACCTTTGTCAGATGCGTAGTTTGCAGATATTTTTTCCTCTTACGTGGGTTGTCTGTTTACTCTGTTGATAGTTTCTTTTTTCTGTGCAGAGGCTCTTTTGTTTAGTTAGGTCCCATTTGTCAATGTTTGTTTCTCTTGCAGTTGCTTTTGTCATCTGTATCATGAAATCTTTGCTAGGTCCTCTGTCAGGAGTTTCTATAGTGTTAGGTTTTACATTTAAGTCTAATTCATCTTGAGTTGATTTTTGTATATGGAGTAAGGAAGGGGGTCTAGTTTCAGTCTCCTGCTGTGGCTAGCCAGTTATTCCAGCACTATTTATTGAATAGGGAGTTCAGTACAACCTTGAATTCTTGGCCTCAAGTGATCCTCCTGCCTCAGCCTCCTGAAGAGCTGGTAGTACAATTGTGTGCCACCGTGCCCAGCTAAAGGGCCCAACATTTTGAATAGCATTGCTTGTGGGTACCATGAAAACCCCTGTCACCCAGTTCTAACAAGTGGATCTGTTGGTTTTCCAAGCTTCTAGTAGGTGTGAAACCAAGTGAGAGGGTGCTCCACGTATTTCATATGTCACATTAAACCCAACAGCCCAGTGCCATTTAGTGTGGGGGCAGGTAGTTCTGACAAACAGTTTGAGAATGAAACTTTGAAAATAACACAATCATGAGTTAGGAATCGGAGAGACCTGGGTTTGATTCTGGTTTTACTGTGTCATGTACTTTACTTCCCTTGAGGCCTGTCCCCACCCCCTAATCCATGAAATGGAGACATAAGATCTATCTTGTAAGATTTCTAAGGATTAGGAATGATTTGTATATGAAATACCCTGCATAATAGTAGATGCTTACTATTGTTCAGATTTTTGAAACAATAATTGAAGCAAGCTCTAAAGAAGAAAAAAATATAGGTGATTTTATTAGGTAATAAAAGTATGACAGGAAACTTACTCAAAATGTGATACAGGAAGAAAAAGGAATAAAATAACTTAGATTCCAGAATTAATTCTTTTTAAATGTAGGACAATTAGGAGAAAATTAAACTAAATTTTTCTAAAATGGTCAGGAATGTAAAGAGGTGGATGTATTTTAAGTGTGTAAGTGACAAGAAACTACCTTCTTCAAAATAATGGGAAAATATTTGACTACTTAAAAATATGGAGTTCAGAAGCGTAATCCAAAAAAGGCCATACAAGAGGAAAATATTCCAAATAAAATTATTATATATCAAACTTAAAATAGAGAAAACAAAGACTGTGTACATCAATGGCATTTTATGCCAGAGACATGATTGGAATCAAATAAAAATCAAAGTACCAAAAAATCAATTTAGAAAAAAGTTGAACAAATAGAATAATGCACCATGTCACTTGGTGAGTAGAGAAGGTTAGCAGTCTCCTGCTTAGTGTCCTTTGAAGTGGAGCCTGAATTTTATTAATGATCCAGAAAAAGTTCATGAAAGTCCTTGTCATCCTTTGGTTGTATGTGTGTATAGGGGAAGAGAGAATCAATAATGAAGTTAAATCTAGAATATCAGTAATAAAAAGGTAACTGGAAAATGCTTTACGGGCATGTGGATCTTCATTCAATGAAAAATTATTTCTTACATGTCTTTCTGTAGTCTTTTCGGTAATTACCGATTTAGAATAAAAGCTAGTTGAAGTTAAAAAGTATGGATCGCACATCCTGCCACTGCCTGCATCTACTTTATATACCGCTAACAACTGTGGGACCGCAGTTACAAAGGCTGTCGGAGGTGAGCCCACTGAGAGCTGGCTGGAGGTTTCTTACGCAGGTTGTATTTGGGTTTTGGAGAAGGTGAGAGAAGCTCATTCTAGGAGGAAGGCAGAGCATGTACAAAGTCTGCAAGGAAGGCAAGAACTTTGGTTTTTTTTTTTCCCCCAGGAACAGAAGGGAGGCTGTTGAAGCTGGAGTTAGGCTTAGGGGTTAAGGCTGCAGAGTGAGCAGAGAGATCAGATCATGCAGGGTTTTTTAGGCTCTGGGAAGCAATTGGATTTTTATCCTGATTACAACAGAATGATATTGAAGGTTTTAAGCAGAGAAGTAAGGAGATCTAATTCATATTTTAAGTTAAGTTTTGCTGCTATGTGGGAGTTGGGTTGGAGGAAAGAGTGGGAGCAGAATAATGTGCTTGCAGCAGTGATAGAGAAGTGAGCGGATCGTGGGGTGTTTGGCTGTAGAGTGGATGTGTAGGGGGCAAGGGAAAGGCAGAAATCAAGCATCATTTGTCATAGAATTATTTCTTGCCAAAAATGAAAACCTGAAGTCACTTGGCATTTTTGAGCATTCTCAACTCTGGGTCCCCTCTGGTTCTGTACTCTTCTCAGACCTCATTTTAGCTGCTTTTTCTTCCTCTGCCCCCTCCCTTCTGTTCTGTTCTCCGTTTGTGAGTCTTTTTCTTAGTTTAATTCTCTATTTTCAGCTCTAGATTTCCTCCACTTTTTCCTTTTAAAAATCATTCTTGTCAGCTGCCCTGGTGGCACCTGTAGTTCCAGCTTCCCAGGAGGCTGAGGCAGGAGGATCTCTTGAGCCCCGGAGTTCCTGGCTGTAGTGTAGTGTGCAGTGTTAATCGGGTGTCTGTACTAAGTTTGGCATCAGTATGGTGACCCCTTGGGAATCTGAGGAGGAGCCAACTGGCCCAGGTCAGAAACGGAACAGGTCAAAACTCCTGTGCTGATCAGTATGACATCGTGCTTGTGAATCACCACTGCACTCCAGCCTGGGCAACATAGCGAGACCCTGTCTTTATTAAAAAAAGAAAACATCATTATTTATTTCACTTTGATCACCTGCAACCATTTGTAGAATTTTTGTAGCTAATTGCTGCATTCTGAAATAGCTAATGTGTGTGTGTGTATTTTTTTTTTCTTGACCTTAAATTAGCTTCCTCTCTTGACTTCCCTTTTTCTTTTTATAATGGTTCCACCAGTTTTTGTCATCCAGACAGGATAACTTAGTAATATTTGATTCATTATTTTCCTTCACTGCAATTCAACATGTAAACTCCAATATTGGTTCCAGGTTGTTGATGAAGAAACTGAAGCTTGGAAGCATTGTCACCTGTCCAGAGTCACACAGCTTGTCACTGGTGACACAGGTTTGCAAGCCCCACTGTGACTTCAGACCACATTCTCAATCATTGCACTGTACTTTATGCCAACAGTCCCCAATGTTTTCAGCACCAGGGACTGGTTTCATGGAAGACAGTTTTTCCGTGGACTGGGTTTGGGGGATGGTTTTGGGATGACTCAAATGCATTACATTTATCATTAGATTCTCATGAGGAACATGTGACGTCTGTCCCTCACATGTGCGTAGTTCACAATAAGGTCACACTCCTCTGAGAATCTAATGCCCCTGCTGATCTGAGAGACCTAGGAGTTGGGGACTCCTGCTATAGGCCAAGGAGATTTAGGATAATGCTTTTCCAAATGTACCAAACCTTACTTTTTTTTAAAAAAATGTGCTAAATTTTAAGGTTGGGACTATTAACAACTGTCATACTGTCATTTAGTATTTTCCCTGTAAGTATGCCACATATGGTATCTCTTCATAGAGATTTGTCAGTTTCTTATGGCAGCTTATTTACATTCCCCCTTTTTGGAGGGGGGAGAAGAAAGGAGTGATATTGAGTGGTGGGCACAAGATTCTTCATTTTTTCTTCCCTACCATTATAGGCAAGAGATCATTTTCCTTGCTCTTACAAATATTGTTTGATTATTTGAAACATAGTTGGCCATCTGGTGAAAACAGTTATTTAAAACTTTCATTTCTTTTATTACTAGTGAAGTTGGAAACTTTTTTTTGGTGTTTATTAGTGATTTCTGTTTCTTCTGTGAATCACGTTCATCGTTCATAGTTATCGTTATCGCCATCATCACCGTTATTATTGTTGGCCCTTAGCTCTGAAACTTGGTAGAGATGAATTAAAAGGTGCAAACAGTCTTCTAACTTCTACATCAGAAATTGGGTTGAAGATGTCTTATGTGAACGTGTGGCTTCTGAGTATTTAACAAACTTCTGTATTAACCTGAATTAAAAGGTGCAAACAGTCTTCTAACTTCTACATCAGAAATTGGGTTGAAGATGTGTTCTGTGAACATGTGGCTTCTGAGTATTTAACAAACTTCTGTATTAACTGTCTTATATTTACATCTCATCTCTACAAATTCTGGAAGTGGTGGTCCAGAGTTGCTGGTTTACGAGCAATTCAGATTCAGCCAGAGAATGTGTTGGGTTTGAAGTAATGCAACTGTAAACCTATTTTTGCGGAACCAAAATGCACATATAGTGCTTTGTCTCCACGTCAAAGACCTCTCTGTAGTGCTTTAGGGTATGGGGAGGGCAGAAGCTCAGATACAGGGTGATGAGTGACTGTTCCATCTTTGAGTACAGAGCCCAGAAGGTTGGGTTCTTGCAGTAGGAATCTGGGGAGTCTTCCTAAAGCCTTCATAACAGGGTCTGTCACTTCGTTAATTCAACAGATATTAATTGAGCACCTGCCCTGTGCCTCATTTTGTTCTAGACCCTGTGGTTATGTCAGTGAACAAAATGAATAGAAATATTCCTGACCTCAGAGAGTTTCCCTTCGGGGACAAGTTGAGGTCCCCTGGAGGCTCTCCATTCTTGACTTTCTCAAGTCTAACTTCTTCTTTGCTTCCTAGCTTCTTGCCTTAATCCTCTTTCCTGTGGCCCTTAGATCAAGCCTGGCTTTGTCTTCATTTTCAGTGTTCTGCTACTAAGTTCAACAGCTTCTGTTAATAAGAACCTTCTTTTATTCCTGGCTTCACCACGTCCTAACTGCAACCCTCAGTCCCACCCAAGTCTGGCTGATAAGTGCTGGCCCTGCACCCCCAGTGTCCTCTTGTGAGAATTCTCTCTGTAGTAGCTCCTTGTTGGAATACTGGCCATTCTTTTAACACATTGGCTTCTGAAACACATGTAGAACATGTATGCACCCACTGTGTGTATTGGGGTCACATTCCCTAGGGAATTTGGTCTACCTGAGGCATGTGGTTTGTCCAGTTCCTCAAGTAACAGCCCTGAAATGATAATCCTAATTTGTGAGCATGGACACATTATCCTGCAGCTCTGACTGTCCTGACGATTGGGTACCATCCATTCTTCGTTTTGTTTTGTTTTAACTTACTTAAAAGCAGTTTATGCTCAGTGAAGAATATTTTGAAAATACTGACAAATATGAAATGTTTTGCTTTTTAAAGTATTGGTTAAGGTTTTCTTTTGGTGGGGGCAGGGGGGCCTACCTTCTAAACAGCTGTTTTATGTAAAACTGTATACTTTTTCTCCTGCCTTCAACTTTTTTTTTTTTTTTTTTTTTTTTTTTTTTTTTTTTTTTTTTTTTTTTTTTTTTTTTTTTTTTTTTTTTTTTTTTTTTTTTTTTTTTTTTTTTTTTTTTTTTTTTTTTTTTTTTTTTTTACAAATTGACATTTGTGTCTTATCTGTAACCTGCTTGCAGATCGGTCACCAGCCACTTGCAGAGTGCAGTTAACAAGAGTGAGCCCTGGTATAAAGACAGCGATTTATTTCCAAAGCTGGCTTTGGGGAAGAAGCACAGGTGTCCCACCTCCAAATGTCCTCCTTAGCTTTTGGAACAGAAAGTGGGCACTTTTAAAAGTCAAGGGAGGATGTGAGCAAGGTGGGGGATGCCTGGGTTAGCTTGGTGCCTTATCAACCAGTCGATTGAGCTGGTGACTGCCAGCATCTTCATGGCCTGACTAGGCCCTAAACCCCTCAGGTGGGAGAGAGCAGTGGGCTTTTCAACTGTTCTTTCTTGAGGCAGCCTCCCCATGGGTGAGAGTTCCGTAGCTGGTATGCTTTGGTGTCAGTTGACTAACTCTCGGACTTGGATGAACTTCGTAGGGAATGGCTGGTGAAGGAGGGAGTAAAAGGCTATTTTAGCATTTCTAAAAGGCTGCGTAGGAAGTGGGAAATGAAGAAAAGAAAACATCTCTTTGAAAAATGGGGTACTTGGTTACATATTTACGTAACACCTCTCCCTCTTTGAACACAGCTGGTTTTCAGGACTCCAGGCTCGCGTCGGGATGTCGTACGGAGCTGTGGATTATGTTGATTCTGGGGTCTACCTTGCCCTTGCTTGTGAGGAATACTTGACATACATCACTACCCAGCCAGCCTCAGTACCCGGCCAGCACGTTCATTTCTCACAGCCGCATTTCCAGATTTGCTTTCCTTCCTCCTTTCCTCCTGCTGGCTCTGCGTTTCTCCTTTTTCCTGCCGGTCTTCCTGGGAACTGTTCCTTCCCCGGGAGCTGCCCATAAAATCTTTCCCTCACCTCTGCTTCTTTCTTCTCTTCTAATATTTCAATATAATCAAGATATTTGATTCACATATATTTTACAAGGACATTGTAAAGAAAGGGCCATGTGGCCCACCTGTGGCCTGAGCAGTGTTTGTTCCCCACACCGAGGCAGTATATTGTGATGGTTTAGACTGAGAACTGAACCCAGGGCTCAAAGCCTGGCTTTACCATTTAATGTACTCTGACTTCTCTGTGCCTCCTTAGGCTTGTCTGTAAAATGCAGTGTGAAAATGTTCACGTAATTGGGTATAGTGAGCATTAACTGCAGTAATCCATGCGAAGTACTCACTTGGAGCAGTGACTGGCACATAGGGAGTACTAAATAAATGTCAGATGGTTACTGCACATACTTAAACTGCTTAGAAGCACTGGTGTTTAACAGTTTTCTAGTTAATAATGAGTGTTCAGATTTCTTTATGTTGAGCACAGTTCCTTATGTTTAAATGGCCCTTATGTTTAAATGGCCCATCTCGTGGACCTCAGATACTGCCTGCTGCAATTTTTTACATGGATCGGTTTCTGCCATTAGGAGCTTCAATATTATTATTACTATTTTAAATGAAAGAATTGTATGTGTTAATGTAGTAAAGCCTTCAAACATAATTTTGGCCTTTAAGGGATGTTTTTATACTCACTGGCCTACACCCGAGTTGTCACTCATGGCCTCTGCTAGCTACTTCACAGTTCCCATGAAGGACACTGCTCTGCCCACAGTCCCTGCTGGGGAGAAAGCTCTCTGAGGACTGTGTCCTCCCTCTTCTCCTTTTCCTGGGGTAGCTGATTCGATTGGGGTGGGACACCAGACAGCCACCTCTGTCATGGCCTTCTGTAGGAAAAACATGAGCCAGGCCAATTTGATTCTCTTGAGATTTTTAATTTGGGAAATCAGAAGGAAAAAGCAGTGGGAGCCAAAATCAAAAGAATGCCATGAGCTAATGGCATGGGGACAGGCCTGCCAGGCAGTGACAAGGCAGCAAACCCAGAGTCTGACAGCAAGAATTAATGTGAAGTAGAAGAGAAGACATGACAATCGCATGTGACGGAGAAAAGTAAACACACAGAGAGAAGCCAAGTCAGGTTATGGCAGAGGCCCGGGGAGAAGATCCGGGGTGACTGTACTGCGAGTTCTTTCCCACAGCAAGCTGCTCACAGTTTTTCCTGATCTCTTTACAATAGTATTCTCATCATTTGAGGCTTTGCATTCAAAAGTCCTAAGTTAACAGCAGCCGTGTAGCATATGTAGTTCTTGTCATTCCCATAGAAAGCACTCCTCTCATTTTGTTCTTAATGCCTCTTCTGCAGTTTGTAGTGATGTAAGTTGAACTCACTTTTTAGTACAATCTTCAAGTCTCCGTATTCCATGCTGTGTTTTCCTGAGAGCATTAATTTATTTTCTTCCTTTTTTTTTTTCCCCCCCCGGGATATGTCTTCTGTGGCACTCCTGTGGAATTTGCAAATCTGGACCCCTCAGTTCACAGGCAACATGGGATGGTGATTTCTCTCAGATCTAGGGCATGGACTCCTCAGGGCAGCAGCCTCACCCTCTTTGTATTCATACAGCACCGTGGGCTGTGCTGAGCAAATAATAGATGCCCAAGTCGTTGGTCATTTCTTGTGGTGGTTCTTTTAGTTCTTGTCATCCTGGCTTATCTTGGAACATACAAGAGGATGTTTTAGTCCTTTGTTAGGATGCGTCTTTTTTTTTTCCCCCCCAAACTTTATTTGAAGAAAAATAAATATTAAAGAATTTGAGAGGGCCGGGCACAGTGGCTCACACCTGTAATCCCAGCACTTTGGGAGGCCGAGGCGGGCAGATCATGAGGTCAGGAGCTCGAGACCAGCCTGACCAACATGGTGAAACCCTGTCTCTACTAAAGATACAAAAAAAATTAGCTGAGCCTGGTGGCGGATGCCTGTAATTCCAGCTACTTGGGAGGCTGAGGCAGGAGAATCGCTTGAACCTGGGAGGCAGAGGTTGCAGTAAGCTGAGATCACGCATTGCACTCTTGCCTGGGCAACAGAGTGAGATTCCGTCTCAAAAAAGAAAAAAAAAAAAAAGAATTTGCGAGAAATGAGGGAGTTACACAGTAACTCTTGGCTTTGATTGGGAGCTAAGATTCTCAGTTGTGCCATGAAATGGTGATACTCCCATGGTAGAAGGAGTGAACAAGCTCATATTTATTAAGCCAGATGAACACCTGACATCTAAATCCCTGCTAATATTTGCTTTGGGCCCTAAGTATATACCGTGGTTAACAAGGTAATTTGCTCCTGGATGTGGGTTTATTTTTCTTTTTGTATTTCCTTTCTTAGAACATTTGGGAGACTATTTGTCAAATTACTATATTTGTTACCAAAATGTTTGAATAATACTGTGTTTTGTCATTGAGCGTAACTTCCATGATATTTAAAGACAATGCTTTCAAATAGTGTTCTCATCTGTAAATTGTGTACCTTGTGTCCTAATTTCTTCTTTTCATAGGAACACACGTATTGGAGCAGGGCCTATTCTTAATGACCTCATTTTAATGGATTACTTCTGTAAAGACCCTAGTTCTAGATAAGGACACATTCTCAGGTTCTAGGGGTCTGGATTTCAGTATATAAATTTGGGGAGAACACAGTTCAACCCATAATACAGAGGAACCACCACCCTACTAATTACCATAGCACCCATAAACCTGGTTTTCTTGGTGTCGAAGCCAAGAAGCTGAAAAGATTTGTTTGCACCTAGAGCCCACAGTCATCACATTGAGACCTCTGAGTCTCACTAGGTGTTGGCAGTTTCCAGAAAATCCTTAAAGGACCCTCCTCATCTCCCACCTGGATCAGGACAGGAGCCTCCTAACTTGTCACCCTGCTGCCGCCCTGTCCACCTTCAGTCTGCTCTCGACATATCTCTAGGTTCCACTACTTCCTAGTCATATGACCCTGGGCAAGTTGGGTCACCTCTGTGTCAGTGTCCTCCTCTGCTGTGGTGATAGTCAACCGAATCTACAAATGTATAGTGATTAGTAGAGTACCTGGTGTTATAAGGTGTGGTAGCCAGAATGGTGGCCCTCCAGTGATGTCCTGTCCTAATCATCCCTGGAACCTGTGAATATGTTATTTTACACAGTAGAAGGGACTTTCAGATGTGATTAAATAGAAGACCCTGAGATGAGGGGGTTATCTTGGATTATCCCAGAGGCCATTGTAATCACGATGGTCCTTAAGAGTCAGAGAATAGATGTGATGACAGAAACAAAGGTCAGGCTGGGCGCTGTGGCTCACACCTGTAATCCCAGTACTTCGTGGGACCAAGGCAGGAGGATCACTTGAGCCTAGGAGTTGAAGACCAGCCTGGGCAGCATAGTGAGACCCCATCTCTACAAAAAATTTAAAAGAAAGTAGGCGTTGTGGTTCATGCCTATAGTCCCAGCTACTCAAGAGGTTGAGCTGGGAGTTTCTTGTGAGCCCAGGAGTTCAAGGCTGCAGGGAGCTATGATAGTACCACTGCACTCTAGTCTAGGTGACAGAGTGAGACAGCCCTGCCAACAGCTTGATTCCAGCCCCGTGAGACCCACTTCTGACCTCCAAAAACTGTTAGATAATAGTGTATTTATAAGCCACTGCATTTGTGGTGATTTACTACTACAGCAATAGGAAATGAATACATAAGTGTCAGCTGTTTTATCTGGTTTTCCTGTTCTTACTGTACATAAGATTTTATTTCTGAGCAGAGGAATCTGTGGCCAAAGACAGTTGGAACACGAGTGGGTTAGGTGATCACCAGCATTCTCTTCCTATCTCACATCCTGATGTGGCAGGTACTCTTTCTGTAGACAGTGTCTGTCCCCAGCAGTTTTTCAGCATGTGTGGAGTGCTTAAGGAAGGCTGGGTGGTGTTCTCCAGTGTGGACCCACCTGTGGGATTCTCTCCAGTTGCCACATCACTTCTGAAGGATTCTTCATCATTAATTGGCTATTTTAGTATTTGGTTATCTGTCATGTGCTATATTAGCTTTGAACTCTGTGCTCCAGGTTTATGGGTTCGTTTTGCGGCCTATGCACCTTTGTGGGCTCCACTTGTTTTACCCCATAAATTTGTCACTTCAGGTAATTCAGGTGACTTCAGATGTTGATTATTCCATGGTAAGAAGAATTCACTACCCAGACATCCCAGGCAGGCTGGACTCAAAGAGTTAGGGCCAGGAGTGCTTTACCAGAATAGAGCCAGAGGCAGTGTTGGCCCCTGAGCTGTTTCTGGAACAGCCTGTGATTCCACCTTTAGGCCTAAACTAGCCCCATGATGCGTCCTGGGCTTATGAGTTGTTTGCATCATTTTAAAAATCTACAAAATGAGTTAGTTATTTGCTTTCTTTTTTGACCTGTACAGAGAAGCCGTAATTGCCATTTTTGCATATAGTACCACCGCTGATTTTGTAAAACAGGAAAACATGAAAGAAAAGCCAGTCTACAATCCTAGAGGAATTTCATTTCACCTCCAAGTTACTTGGATTAATGTCAACAATATTTCCCTGGCATGAATCTGGCATGAAAGATAATAAGTTCTTAGAGTCTTACCCTGTTCCTCTTCAGATAAAATGTGGAAGAATTTGGGTGCACGTTTTGATGTGCAGAGTTGGGGGCCGCTCCCTCAGCGGACCTCTGCGTAGTTGATAATATAGTTATTTGGCACTTTACATAAAGAATATGAGCTTCCAGCTGCAATTTTTCTATTTTAAAAAGGGTGATGGAATCTACTATGATTTATAAAGAATCCTGCGTTCAGATTTAACAAGCGACAAGACTATATTTATTCACTGTATCCTTTTTCTTTTCAACCCCGAGATTATAGAACATCATGCATTTTTAGAAGCATCTCTGTTAGTGCTTTTGTCGGTGGGGTGGGAAGTTGTAGCAGAGAGCAGTGACAGCTTCATGACCATGGCCAGGCTTGTAAGGGGCTTTATCCTGCACTGACAGTGCTGTCTAGAGGGACAGTCAAGGTAGGGTGACCCAGAGATGCTCCCCATACCCCCAGCAGAGTGTCTATTGTCTGATATCTCATGTTCTTAACTAAAAATTGTTGATAAAGAGGGGGCTGTGCTATGAGACACGTTTCTCTCATTTGTAGAATCAAAGGCAGGCAGTGCAGGCCAGAATCTGGAGGCTCTCCACACCCAAATTCAAACTGTGGCTGGATCTCTCCATGTGGTATCCTACCTCTCAAACTCAGCACATCTCAAACATAGCTCCTCATCTCTCAAACTGCTCCTAACCCCGGGAGGAACGGTATCACCTACCTTGTCTCTCCTATGTGCCTGCAGATCAACACACAAAAAATTCAAGTCTGGAAGACTCTGAAGTGGCAAGTTCATTTGAAGGGTGCAGGTCACATTCATTTTTTTTTTTTTATTAGACTTTAAGTTCTGGGGCACATGTGCAGATCTTGCAGGATTGTTACATAGGTAAACACATGCCATGATGGTTTGCTGCCTCCATCCCCCCTTCGCCTACATTACATATTTCTCCTAATGTTATCCCTCCCTAACCTCCACACCCCCTGCTGTCGCTCCCCTAGCCCCCAACCCCCCAACAGACCCCAGCATTCATTCTTTTATGTTAGCTGTGCTTTTTGTGCACATTCAGACTTAGCATTATCCACCAATATGTAACTGCCTTGAGAGTATCTCAAGAACAGTATTAATTCACAATAGTCAGGAATTAGCAGGCAGAGGAGAATAGAGGGCATGGAGGTACACAGAAATGATTTTTCCATTTAGTTAGAATTCTGCGTTAGAGTCATTTAGAGAGCCTGATGGTTTTATACCAGTTGAGATCTAGGAAGGGACCTGAGAATAATGTGGAATCTCTTTGGAATGGTGTAATGGAAAAGACATTGTTGGAAGTCTCAGAAACCAGGGAGCTGATCCTTGGCCTCCGAGACTTACTACCAGCAGCGTAAAGAGGTCTGTGACCTTGATTGAGTCACTAACTATCTCTGAACCTAGTTTTCTTTTTTTGAAGAAAGGTAACACCAATACCTACCCCCATACTAAGAGTAATTGAAATAATATTTATAATTCAATTACCACAGAGCAGCAGGTACTCAAAGATTAGTTGATTAGGCCGGGCACGGTGGCTGATGCCTGTAATCCCAGCACTTTGGGTGGCCAAGGTGGGCGGATCATCTGAGGTTGGGAGTTCGAGGCCAGCCTGACCAACATGGAGGAACCTCTACTAAAAATACAAAATTAGCTTGGTGTGGTGGCGGGCCCCTGTAGTCCGAGGCACTCTCGGGAGGCTGAGGCAGGAGAATCCCTTAAACCTGAGAGTTGGAGGTTGCAGTGAGCCGAGATTGTGCCATTGCACTCCAGCCTGGGCAACAAGAGTGCAACTGCGTCTCAAAAAAAAAATAGGTTAGTTGGTTAGTTTCCTCTATTCTCCCCACCTTGCATCTAACATATTGTAGGTCTTTGTAACTAAATTAGTTAGAAACTGCTTGAGTTTCATGTGCAATGATATTGGAAAGGAAATACATTTAATGGACTACATTAAGTTTAGCAAACTGCCTTATGACTGTTTTGAAAGGAAGAAGACATCCTTAAAATTTGAACTGCATGGGAAAATAAATTTAAAATGTACAAAGTAATGGAAAGGCAATTAAATATGTAATTATCAAAAGAAATAGAATATGGTGTGGTCAGATTTTTAACAGCAGACATTTTCTATAATGGACTCCAACATTAGGAAGAGATCACCAGAAAGGGGAAAGAGAGTGATGGAAATGCTTACAATTTAAAATGAAGAAATTATTTAACTGTAATTCTTAAGTGTAAAGCATGCTATTTACAGAGGGAGAAATACATCAGATTAGTTATGTAAATGAGCCCCAATTTAATCTACCATTACAAACATTTTAAACTAATGAAATTAGGCATGAAATGTTGGTGCATTTAAATTTTAACTTTCCAGAGCCTCCTATTCTGACGATGTGAAACACTATCTTTAAAATACCCTTTAGCCTTTGATCTAGTAATTTTGGATAAAATAAGGAAACTACTCTAATGGAAGAATATATAGTTTAGACCAGTCTATCCATAGCAATGTATAAAAAATACATAGTCATACATAGCTAAGTAAATATAGATATGTTCATATTTATTATCTGTAAATGTACACTTATAAACAGGATGCTTTTGTGACCTGGCAAAGCAAAACAGCTGTTGCTTCAGGGAAATGAGGTTCTGGAGTGGGAAGATAGGTAACAGTGCGTAAATACTGATTAAATAAATTTGGAGTGATGAGTGCTGTGAAGGAAGTGAGATGGCAGTGGAAGGGGACAGGGCCGCAGTGCCAAGGACTGGCCCTGTCCTAGGGAGGCTGAGAAGAGGAGGATTCCTGAGCTGAGCCGTGGTGTTGGAGGAGTGGGCCAGTAAAGATGTGGGCTCAGGAAATAGCAAGTTAAGGGTTTTCAGACTGGAGTGAGTTTGGCATGTGTGAACCGAGAGCAGCAGTGTGTCTAGATCTTAGCGAGCAATTGTATGTTTGCCTGGTTTATGTTAGGAACGAAGTTACCTTATTTACTTACTTTTGTTTTTTTGAGACAGTCTCACTCTGTCACCCAGGCTGGAGAGCAGTAGTGCAATCTCTGCTCACTGCAGCCTCCGCCTCCTGGGTTCAAGCGATTCTCCTTCCTAAGCCTCCTGAGTAGCTGGGATTACAGGCATCCGCCACCACACCTGGCTGATTTTTGCATTTTTAGTATAGACGGGGTTTCACCATGTTTAGCAGGCTGGTTTTGAACTCCTGACCTCAAGTGATCTGCCTGCCTCGGCCTCCCAAAGTGCTGGGACTACAGGCATGGGTTACCACAGCCGTTTCCCACCCCCCCACCCCCCGCGCCCCCCCTCAGAGAGGGTCTCCTCTGTTGTCCAGGCTGGAGTGCAGTGGCATGATCTTGGCTCACTGCAATCTTCTCCTCCTGTGTTTAAGCTATTCTCATGCCCCAGCCTCCCAAGTAGCTGGAATTAAAGGCATGCTGTACCATGCCCATCTAATTTTTGTCATTTTCATAGAGATAGGGTTTCACCATGTTAGCCGGGCTAGTCTCAAACTCCTGGCCTCAAGTAATTCTGCCCACCTTGGCCTTCCAAAGTGCTGGGATAACAGGCGTGAACCACTGTACCTGGCCATATTTTACATTGTAACACAAGCAAATTTTATTAAGTTTTCTTTATCAGTTATGTTTTTAATCAGCTCCAAACCTGATGGCTAAAACAGCAGCCATTTATTTATTCCAGTGTGTGCTCTACTCACTGGGCAGTTATGTTTCCCTCTGAACGGCCATGTAGAGTACAGGGAAGCGCTGTTTCTGTAGGCTGGCTGGTGGTTGCTTCGGCAACTAGGGGACCAGTGAGCCAGGGGTCACTCATCAGTGAGCCTGAGAGCCTGGGCTTGTACTCATGGAGGACTGAGGGTTCCAAAACAGTGGAGTAGAGGTGAGTAACATTGCTTGAGGCGGAGGCTCTGCATTGGCAGGGTGCCACTTGCTCTGTATTCTGTTGGCTACAAGACTAGCCCAGGTTCAAGTGATGCGAAATAGATGCGTTTCTCTGGGAGCGGCTGCAATGTCACAGTGCACTGAGATGTGCCTACAAGGAGGGCTGGAGGATTGGTCCATGCTTGCAGTCCATCTCATCTTACCTTGTGTGTTGTGCTTTTCTTCTGTACTCCAGGTGTAAGAAATTACAATCCTATATGATCCAAAAGTTTTACAGTTTTGCCTTTTCATATTTAGGTCTTTCCGTGTTTATATATTATTTAAAAAATTGAGGCCAGGTGTGGTGGCTCACACCTATAATCCCAGCACTTTGGGAGGCCGAGGTGGGCAGATCACAAGGTCAGGAGTTAGAGACCAGCCTGACCAACATGGTGAAACCCCGTCTCTACTAAAATAAAAAAATTAGCTGGGTGTGGTGTCATGTGCCTGTAATCCCAGCTACTCAGGAGGCTGAGGCAGGAGAATCACTTAAACCCAAGCGGTGGATGTTGCAGTGAGCTGAGATCATGTTGCTGCGTCCCAGCCTGGGCAACACAGCCAGATTTTGTCTCAAAAAAAAAAAGTTGAGGACAGCCCGATAAACATGAGTTAGAGGAAAAATGAAGTTTCAAAAACTGACAGTGGGGAATGTTGAAAAGGTTAGAGGCTGTGTGCATGGTGGAGCAGGGGCTCTGTATCTTCAGCTCAGTTTTGCTGTGAACCTAAAACTGCTCTAAAAACAGTCTATTAAACCATTTTATTACCATAATATGACTCAGTCTTCATTATGACAGTAATGTGTGAAGGAGACACACAGGAAGACAAGAGCTGTGTGAAGTGTAGAAACCAGGGAACACTTTCTTAGAAAGTGCTTTAAACCAGTTAGGATTGTAACATACTGGTCAGGCCGTGGCCTTTGGATTGGTGGTTCTGAAGAAGAATCAAGCCTTTGCTGCTATTGTTTGTAGCTATGCCAGTCTTATGCAAATTACTTAACATCTTTGAGTTTTGGCTTCTTTGTTTGTAAAATGGTATAATAATCTTTATATATCTCTTGAGAATTTCTGAATGAAATAAAATATGCATATCACGTGGCATGGTGCAAGGCCTGTAAAATAAATGTTAGACTATTTTAGTAGAGTTTTCCACTGTTCTATTAATCTCCAATTAAGATGAGAACCTCTGTAGGTCTTTTTGTAGAATTCTTTCTTTCTACGGTTTCTTCTGGGCCTTCAGTTACCTCTCTGATGCTGTTTTCTATGAGCATTCTTTTTGAATCTCTGAGTTTCTCTGGCTGGAGTAGTTATTTGGTAGTCAGTTAAGAGCGCCTGGTTGGCTGACCTTGGGCTTTTGAGATCCTGATGTTTGAAACCATGGCAGGCAGCCAGATAGCATCAGGCTGCTACCAGGTGTGTGTATTCCTACTCACAGCCTGAACTTCAGAACTGGGCAAGTCCTGACTGGAGTGAGCAGAGAAAGGGAAAATGCTTTAGTGAGCAATGGGAAATAATCAGATCTGAGGAAGAAGGAGGTGGGGGAGGGAATAAACATTTCTCCAGTATCTGTTCTATGGAGGGGTATAGACTAGAAGGCGGAGGCTACACGGAGCGTGCCAGGTTGAAGATGGCAGGCCACTATTTGGCAAGGGAGTTGGGTCGTGCCTTCTCATAAATCGAGTGGAGGACAGCTCTACAGCTTTACCAATTTTAGGAGGAGTAAATGTCTTTTATGCCTTGCCTTAAAACAAGGACCCAAGTCATCATTACACTTTTCTCTCTAGGTTTGTCAGTGGCCCAGCGGAAGTTCGCTCATTCACTCAGAGACTTCAAGTTTGAGTTTATTGGTGATGCTGAGACCGATGACGAACGGTGCATAGGTAATTAAACATGAGGTTTTGGGTAGTTTTCCTTTGCCATGGCCACCAAGTAATCATTCCTTTCATCTTACAGATGCTTCCTTACGTGAATTTTCAAATTTTTTGAAGAATCTGGAAGAACAGAGAGAAATTATGGTGAGTTGAGTGGGGTGTAAATTAGCAAGTCAGATTTCAAGGGGGAAAAATCTGGGTTTGGAAGCTGGTTCTGGTAAAAGTTTTGATGCATTTATCTCTGGGTACAGTAGTGCACTGTATTGGAAAGATGAGGTTTCAGGATCCCTGATTTTCTAGTTCCATGAGGCTGCTGAACACGGTCAGAACTTGGAGAAGCTCCTGGACCTCTTGACCAAGGTCCTGCTTCTTCACCTGTGAAGTGGGCAGTTGGGCTATGTCACTGCTTTCTAGCTTGTTGCTGCATCAGAGCACTGTCATTTATGTAGAATCTCATGCAGAAGCTTAATATGCCAAGGGGATAAAAGCAAAAACTCTTACGTGGAAGCAGAGGACAGCAGGGCAACGTTAACACCTGACTCATATGCCTGAAGGTTTCTAGGCTGTGTGGACAGTGAGAGAACTTGGGCCCTGGAGGTTTTTCAGATCCCATTTTGCATCAAGATTTATGATCATAACAACAATAACTACCCTTAGCCAGGCGTGGTGGGTCACGCCTGGAATTCCAGCACTTTGGGAGGCTGAGATGGGTAGATTGCACAAGTTGAGGAGTTTAAGACCAGCCTGGCCAATATGGTGAAACCCCATCTCTACAAAAATACCAAAACTAGCCAGGCGTGGTGGCATGTGCCGGTGGTCCCAACTACTCAGGAGGCTGAGGTGGGGAGAATCGCTTCAGCCCAGGAGACCGAGGTTGCAGTGAGCCAAGATTGTGCCACTGCCCTCTAGCTGGGTGACACAGCAAGACCTTGTCTCAAAAACAAAAAAAACCAGCTGTCCCCCATGGGGTGCTCTTCATGCGCAGTGCTGTGCTGAGTGCCTTGAGTGTGTGATCTCATTTAACATGCACTCAACTGTAAATTTTGGGATTATTGAATAATATTTGCCTGCTTTTCTTTTTTTTTTGCCTGCTTTTCTTAAAAAGCTTATATTACCTTCCTAACGTTCTTTAATTAAACCAAATTTACAGTATAATCGCTTCCAGATTACGACACACCATCTATTCCCACCATTTATTTCAGGCTTAAAAAAAAAATACAGGCTGGGCATGGTAGCTCAGGCCTGTAATCCCAGCACTTTGGGAGGCTGAGGAGGGCAGATCATGAGGTCAACAGATCAAGACCATCCTGGCCAACATGGTGAAACCCTGTCTCTATTAAAAATACAAAAAAATTAGCCAGGTGTGGTGGCATGCGCCCGTAATCCTAGCTACTTGGGAGGCTGAGGCAAGAGAATCGCTTGAACCCAGGAGGTGGAGGTTGAAATGAGCCAAGATTGTGCCACTGCACTCCAGCCTTGGCAATAGATCAGGACTTTTTTTTTTTTTTTTTTTTGAGACAAAGATTCTTTTTTCTATGTTCTTGAAAATGAGTACCATCTAGTTTTATGTTATAGTATAAGTGTATGAGTGAGTTCAGATGTGGTAGAAATAATATTGGACATACTAGCTAAGTTGGTTTACCTTGACATTGTGCCAGTGTATGAATCTGTTCTCACACTGCTGTGAAGAAATACCTGAGACTGGGTAATTTATAAAGGAAAGAGGTGTAGTTGACTCACAGTTCAGCATTGCTGGGGAGACATCAGGAAACGTACAATCGTGGCGGAAGGCAAAGGAGAAGCAGATACCTTCTTTGCAAGGTGCAGGATGGAGTGAGTGCAGGCAGAGGAAATGCCAGATGCTTACAGAACCATCAGATCTCACAGGAACTCACTATGGCAAGAATAGCATGGGGGAAACCACCCCCATGATCCAAGTATCTCCACCTGGCCCTGCCCTTGACATGTGGGGGTTATGGAGATTATACTTTCAGGTGAGATTTGGGTGGGGACACAGGGCCAAACCGTATCAGCCAGGAATTGTTCTAAGCTATTTACCTAATACTAAGGCACTGAATTCTCACATCAGCCCTATGAGGTAGATTCTGCTATTGTTCCCCATTTAGCAGATGAGGAAACTGAGGCACATTACCTTGCCCTAGATCACATGGCATTTAGGAGGTGGAGATGTGTGTGTTAAGAAGCAGACACTCTGAACTGCCCTCTCTGTCACTGCAGCTGGCTTCATAGGTGTCACTCTAATTTCCTGGGTTGTGGCTGGTAGTTGGGGTTTCTGTTGGGTAGGGCTGCAGGAGGACAATGGTTTGGATTTAAAAAGTGACAGAGACATACGTCCTCAAAAGCCCTAATATAATTTGCACTTGTTCCTAAATTTTAAGTTAATTTGTGTGTAAATATTGTAGATACTGTAGGGGGTGTGTGAAGATACTGTGGTCCCATGAGGTTTTTCTGGCACACACTGACAGATTAAATCATTATTCATGTGATCCTGTAGTCATCAATTTTTTTAGCTATTTAGGAAAGACTAAATAAATGAGACAGTGGATAAAAATCATGCCATGACGTCACTTTCTAGCACACGGGGTTGGATGTTTGGGTTGGTGAGCTATGTGTTGTTAGCTTATGTTAATAGTATCAACTGTTTGTTCTCAACCCTCTTTGTTAGTTGTACTTTCTTGGCGTCTGGAACATTTAGCACATACCTATTGATGTTCCAGTTGCTGTTGAGAATCTTAGGACATAGGTAAAGGCAAAGAAAGCAAAGTCTCTACCTTCATGGAGGTTAGATTCTAGGCAGGGGTAGTGAAGTAGAAATAAACATGTGATCCATTGGCAGACAGTGAGAAATGCTGCACAACAGAATAAAGGTCAAGAAGCCATATGGGGCGGGGCTATAGCATGTCTGGAGTGGTGAGGTGCTGACGGCCTTTTCAGCAGGGTACTGCACACAGGCATCATCCTGGTGTCTGGAGGAAGAGAGTTCTGAGCAGAGTGGTTCTGGATTTTAGCTCTACAGAAACAGCGTGTGACCACTGTAAGGCTTAGTATTCTGTTTCTGTTTTAGGTTCCTTGAAATCGAGTGATGAGGTCCAAAAACTGGAGCATGGTACGGCTCCAGGCTGTGGGGAACAGACAGCATGGTTTGCAGAGCTGTTGTTAGCTGCCCGACTGGTTTAATCTCCAGCTGTCATGGAGGTTGGTAGGGTCTCTGTCTTAAATGAGGTTGGGCTCTCATGCAAGGTAGGAATGAGAATAGGGTGGTGCCTATATAAGGCCATGAACCTTAGAGAGGAGTGCTGTGGTGTGACACACAGAACCCACTGTGGAAACAGAAACACCTGCTGGAAAGCAGGACGCTGTCCACAGCTGGGGTGGGGGCAGTGGTCGCCAGTGACAACCTACCACGGAATTACAGGACACTTCCTAATGCTTTCTTTCCTTTTAGCTTGAAAAATTTCAAACATGTACCAAAGTTGAGAGAAATATACAATGAAACTATACAGACTCAACACGAAGCCTCAGACCAGTCTTATTTCTCCTGTGCTCCTTACTTGCCCTGAGCCCCTGCTCTCCCTGTTACTTTGACAGAAAGCCCAGTGTCACCTCATTTCATCCATAAATACTTCAGTATATATCTCAAAATGCAGACACTTAAAAAAAAAGCAACATCTTTATCACAATAATTTCTTTTATGAAGAATTAAGTCATATTCAAGTTTTCCTGACACTCATTTAAATTCTGTCTCTCCTTCCCTCCCCTACCCCTGCCCCCAATAACAGTTGGTCTGTTCGAATCTGAATCCAAACATTACATTCAATTGCTATGTTTCCAAGTCACTTTAAATCTATAGGTTCTCCTCCCCATCTGCTTTTTTCCCCTTGACAAGAATTCTTGATCCTTTTCTATTTGCCTTAGAAACTAAGGCAAATAGTACTTTTCTGGCTGGGCGCAGTGTGACTCATGCCTGTAATCCCAGCAGTTTGGGAGGCTGGATCACCTTAGGTCAGGAGTTCAAGACCAGCCTGGCCAACATGGAGAAACCCTGTCTCTACTAAAAATACAAGAATTAGCCGGGCATGGTGGCGGGTGCCTATAATCTCAGCTACCTGGGAGGCTAAGGCAGGAGAATCGCTGGAACCCTGGCTGCAGAGGCTGCAGTGAGCCGAGATTACGCCACTGCACTCCAGCCTGGGTGACAGGGCAAGACTCCGTCTCAAAAAAAGAAAAAACACAAAAAAGAAATAAATAAAAATAGTGCTTTGCTAACTTAGCAGTGAGTTGCAATAATGAAATTAGTAAAAGTGGAAAAGCTGGACACTTAACCCATATTGACATTGTTTGAGCACCTCTAGTCTTGATAGTCACTGATCACTTTTTTTTTTTTTTGTAGAATCACTGTGGCTACTTTTGTTTCTTTAAATACCTTTGAATGCTTCCTAAAACCTAACTGATGCATTGCTAAACAGTGCCTGAAACTTTTGAGTAAGAATAGATACTTGCCTGAAGAAATTTCCAATGTGTTACTGGAAAATAAATGGTAAAGAGCTAATTAAAATAGCCTATACTAAGTGCTTCAGACAAGGAATGGGAAAAGAAAAAACATACAGAGTGCGCAGGCAAAGATAGAGTGAGTGGCTCACATGGAGTGAGCAGCCCTACGTTTGTGGTTGTTAGGAGAGGGCTTACGGAGGAAGTATTTGAGCTGAGAGTTCGTGGGATGGAGACACAGCAGAGGGTCTTTTTTTGGTTTATCGAGCCCACACCCCCCACACTGGGACAAGGAGATAAGGAAGGTCTTTAAGCAGCTAAAATGGATGCCAGTACATTCTGAGAACTTAGAAAAGCCTCTTGTTTTACTTATAATTTTTACAAACCATGAGCATGTTAAAAGCCACAGATTAAGAAAGGAATGCAAAATGACAGCTCTAAAATGGATGCCAGTACATTCTGAGAACTTAGAAAAGACTCTTGTTTTACTTATAATTTTTACAAACCATTAGCATGTTAAAAGCCACAGATTAAGAAAGGAATGCAAAGTGATAGCTGTAAAAAAAAGATAGAAATAGTCTAAAATTGATTCAATGGATTTAATAGTGGTCGCTTAATCTTTTTTTTTTTTTGAGATGGAGTCTCACTCTGTCACCAGGCCAGAGTGCGGTGGTGCTGTCTTGACTCACTGCAACCTCTGCCTCCTCGATTCAAGTGATTCTCCTGCCTCGGCCCCCCGAGTAGCTGGGACCATAGGTGCGCAGCACCACGTCTGGCTAATTTCCGTATTTTAGTAGAGACGGGTTTTCACCATGTTGGCCAGGCTGGTCTCTGTCTCGATTTTGTGATCCGCCCGCCTTGGTCTCCCAGAGTGCTGGGATTACAGGCCTGAGCCGCTGTGCCCGGCCCACTTAATCTTTAAAAGCAATTAGCTTAGTATTTTTTGAAATCCTAAATTGAATAGTGGTGCAGCATAATATTAATAATTGGATATTCCTAATTAAGACTGAGTCATTAAAATATTAAAACTGTATTGCCAAATATTTTAAAAAGCTTTCTGAATCCTAAGGGTAAGATGGGAGTTCAGGTTTTAAGGGATAAAGTCGTGTGTGTGGATGCTCGGCAGTTTCTGTTGGTTTTGAGCCACCAGTTATATATGTCCATATGCCTCATCTGTATACCTACATAGACTGTATTAGATGTACAGTTCAACAAATACTGTGTGTCTGCCATGTGCCACATGCTATAAAGATAAAGACGTAAGTCCTGTCCTTGAGTAATGAGTCATCTCTTGGAGGAGATGGCTGAAAGCATGTACTTTCCAGCATGCTTCATGGTAATCAGGTGACTGGGGAATTCAGGGAAGGCATCTTGGAGAAGTGATATCTGAACAAAGTTGAAGGATGAGCCTTAGCTATGTCTAGTTTCCTCCTTGAGGGGAAAACTGTTGTGAATTTGAAAAGAGGAAAGGATATGTTTGCATAGTCCCCTCCTTTTCCCCTAGAATGTCCAGCTTTGTTACTACTAAAATGAATTGTTGGAGAGAGAAGTAGAGCAATCACCAGTCTAAGAAAAAAAAAAAAATCAGTGTTTTCCTCTACCCTTTAAAAAGTCAATATTGGTTTTTTTCAGGACAGTGGTGTTTTTTTGTTTTGTTTTGTTTTGTTTTTTTTTTTGAGGGGGACGGAGTTTTGCTCTTGTTGCCCAGGCTGGAGTGCAGTGGCACAATCTTGGTTCACTGCAACCTCTGATTCATGGGTTCAAGTGATTCTCCTGCTTCAGCCTCCTGAGTAGCTGAGATTATAGGCGCCTGCCACCACACCCGGCTAATTTTTGTATTTTTAGTAGAGACAGGGTTTTGCCATGTTGGGCGGGCTGGTCTCGAACTCTTGACCTCAAGTGATCTGCCTGCCTTAGCCTCCCAAAGTGCTAGGATTATAGGCGTGAGGCGTGAGCCACCATGCCTTTCGAGGACAGTGTTTTTGAGTAGTTTTTGCTGATAATGTTGCCACCCTTGACTTTGGAGGTGAAGATCTCAACCTGGGGAGCCAGATCGGGTACAGTTGGTGGCTGCACCTGCTGCACTCACTGCTGTGTGTGTTCTTGGAGGAAAGGGCTCTGTGGCTGTGTTGCTGCCAGAATTCCAGAGATGTTCTCTCTGGCATGGCAGGACATATTGTACTTATCTGTGGTGGGCCGCTGTCCAGGAATCTAAGGACTTTTAAAATAGTGCTGTAGTGTTTATGTTGTTCTTTTAAAAGCCCTTCATACTGCGTTTACTTCTCAACATGTATTCTTTTATCAGATCATTGAGTTTTGTCCCTAGCCTAAAACGGTTGCTCCGTTTGAATTCTGGCAAATCAGGGCAATCGTTTGAGGCCCAGAGGTTCAGGAAAGCTGCGGGGAAGCAAGGGTACCAGGAGAGAGAAGGTGGAGCTTGCCCCATGGTGCACTAAAGGTGCCCGAGATGGAGCTGTTCGCCTCCCTCTTAACTCGAGGGGTGCTGGGGGCAGACTGGGCTGCGAAGCAGATGTGAGAAAGTGTCTTGTCCATGGCTGTACCCCTTTCCCTATTTGGGCAGGAAGGCCTTTTTCCTATGCAGACTCTTAAGGCTTTTGAGACCTTTTTTTTTTCTGTTGTTTTTCTCTACCACAGACTTTACCCTTGTAAAAATACCAGGCCAAGGATCACTTCCTGGGTGACCTGCCCTGAGCTTTTGCTCCATTAGGGAAGGTACTAAGCTTCTGCGCACCAAAGCTTCTGTTAGTAGTTGAGATGGTTGGTCACAGGCAAGACATGACGGCTGCTTTCTCAGCCTGGCCTGTGCCTTACTGTACTCCCTTCTCGTCATCCTTTCATGCTCTCAAATTTGTTCCATAACGTTTTGGACTTTTGACATGGATTTTTGTTCCAAACTATTAGGTTGGTGCGAAAATAATTGCAGTTTTTCACTTTTTTTTTTAATGATCTAAACCACAATTACTTTGTGGTGGTGGTGGTGGTGGTGTTTGTTGTTGTTTTGTTTGTTGGGAGAGAGCCTGTCGCCCAGGCTGAAGTACAGTGGTGTGATCTTGGCTCACGGCAACCTCCACCTTCTGGGTTTAAGCGATTATCCTGCTTCAGCCTCCTGAGTAGCTGAGACTACAGGCACCCTCCACCAAACCCAGCTAATTTTTGTATTTTTAGTGGAGACGGGGTTTCACCGTGTTGGCCAGGCTGGTCTTGAAATCCTGACCTCACATGATCTGCCCAACTTGGTCTCCCAAAGTGCTTGGATTCCACTGTGCCTGGCTGAAACCACAATTAACTTTTGCACCAACCTAAATATATTTTTAAAAAGTGTTTCAGAGTATCACTAAAATAATATAGTGGTTAAAATGAATCAAATCTATTCTAGGTTTTAGGAGAAAATATCCTGCTGGTCTTTCTTTAATATGCCCTAGGGCACTTGTCATCAAAGTATGGCCCCTGGTCCAGCATCACTTTCAGAACATGCTGGGAAGTGCTCATTCTCAGGCCAACCCCAGAACTACAGAGTCAGAAACTCTGGGGTGAATTCTCTCAGCTGGTCTTTCATTAACCCCTCCAGGTGATTCTGAAGCAGGCCGAAATCAGAGCTGCTGGCTTGGCGTGCTAGTGAAATCTTGCCTGGCAATCCTTTCCTTAGGGCTGGATCTGTCTGGAAGTTGGATATGCTCTGAATTGCTTTGTGATGACCGTGTCCCTGCCAGGAGGTTAAAATAGTGATCGTAAGCCTAAGCTTTCATCTCTCATTTCCAGAGGATTTCAGACTGTAGCTGGTTTGTGTTAATGGAACAGTTTTAGTTCTTAGGATTTTTAGTGTCACTTACTTTGCATTTGATATTGCTTGTGAGTTCCTATAGGATAAGTACCTAAGGCATTAGATGCCATTGGGAAGATTATGCCTTTAGTTTCATCTTACTTTACTTACAATATTTTATATGGCATATCATACTTGTTTTAATCAGTTCTTTTACAGTTTATGTGGATTTCTGTTGGCAAGCATATTCAGAATGGGAGAAATTCATCATGAACTTACCTGTGAAAACAGTTCTCAGTTTGGTTTAAAAGTTGTCAGTGACCTAATTTTATGAAGACTTTTCCTCCTTGGAACTGACCTTTACAACTGGACAATGTTGCTTTTTCTTACACTTCTCTTTTCCCCCCATGAACCTTTTATTCAGTCAGATAGGGATGTTTTTGTAAAACCTGTTTTTCAGGAATGTACCTTTTGAGAATTTAATTTTACTGACCCAGAATCCTATAGAGATTATAGTCGAGAATGACTCAAATCAAAATTCAAAAGGGGATTGAAGATTGTCTTAAGCAGGAGACCTGTCTCCTTCCTGGACCCCTTTCCCTGCAAGGCCTTGCCCTGTGACTCAGTGTCCTTTCTGTTGGTGACTCATTATCATCGTGGCCTCCCAGCCTTGTCATCATCAGATTCTACTTCCCTGTTGAAACTTACATTTCCTGAATTTCATATCCTTAGGGTGTATTCTCTACTTCTGAGGAATCAGCCAGCTCCGCACTCTTCTTCCCCTGACTGCCCTGATATACACACACCCACCCAGCCACCCCAACACACACACGAGACACTAGAATGTAACCAGCCCATTCATTTAATTATCTAATCCAGAGGAGTGATTCCATTATTGGGAATTTGTGCAGCTGAGTCTCCTGTTTTACTAGGAAAATATTTTGGGATGAGCCAGGGTACCCAGGATCAGTCTTTAGACCATGTCATAAAAATACTACATGTTGTAGTCTAGGCTCTGAAAACAAAGAACTGAAAAGAACTCAGGGAAACTTATATTTGACCACTTAATTAAAACAAGGAAATTGGAGCTCATTGAGGGTGGAGTTACTTGATTTACGTCACTAAATAAGTTCGTGGAAGAGATGAGAATAGAATCTTTCTCGTTATGGTATCCTGAAGACATTATGCCTTGCCTTTTTCTCTTCGTAAGGCATAATATTTTTCCTTCTACATTTGAACATTAGTGAAATGCATGTGTATCTTATTGTTGCTGTCCATCAGGCAGCAGTCGTGAAAGGGACATGAGGTTACTTCTCGTTTACTCTTTGGACAACTGTAGCTCCTCAGTATTTCCGTCCACAGGCCACTTAAGAAATATGAATCCTGGTGGTTGTTTGAAAACCTTTCATTGAGACCTGGTTAGGTCAAGGAAGTGCTGGTATCAGTATCCAAAGAGTGGATGCCTGCCATCATCTTGGAAGAAAATTTTGGATACAAGAATGGAGCTCCTTAAGAGCAACCCTTAAGGAAATAATGCATCTCTAGTATATTCTCGGTGGCACAGGGGAAAAATATGTGTGGTAATATGGTTTGGCTCTGTGTCCCCACCCAAATCTCACATCAAATTGTAATCCCTATGTGTTGAGGGAGGGACCTGACGGGAGGTGATTGCGCCATGGGGGCGGTTTTCCCCATGCCGTTCTTGTTATAGTGAGGGAGTTTTAATGACATCTGATGGTTTAAAAGTGGCTGTTTCCTCTGAACCTGGTCTCTGTCCTGCCACCATGTATGAAATGCCCTGCTTCCCCTTCACCTGTGCCATGATTATAAGTTTCCTGAGGCCTCTCCAGCCATGTATTACTGTGAGACAGGTAAACCTCTTTTGTTTATAAATCACCCAGCCTCAGGTAGTAACTTCATAGCAGTGTGAAACAGACTAATACATGTGGGTAAACCAGATGTTGATGACTGAGATGAAAAGTGATTCAGAGGAGTTGGACTCTGAAGAAGTTTTAGAAATATCTTAATAAATGTAGTTGGCTTACTTTTTTTTTTTAAATTTGTGCACGAGAGGGATACATGATGAAAACATACCTTTCAAAGAGCTTTTTCAATATATATAAAAGTGCAAAGCATTAAGCTATTATTTCAAGATTTAATTAGCAGGATTTTTTTTTTTTTTAAATGGAATTTCGTTGTTGCCCAGGCTGGAGTGCAATGGCACAATCTCAGCTCGCTGCAGCCTCTGCCTCCTGGGTTCAAGCAATTCTCCTGCCTCAGCCTCCCGGGTAGCTGGGATTACAGGCATGCGCCACCACACCCGGCTAATTCTGTATTTTTATTAAAGATGGGGTTTCTCCATCTTGGTCAGGCTGGTCACGAACTCCCGACCTCAGGTGATTGGCCCACCTTGGCCTCCCAAAGTGCTGGGATTACAGGCATGAGCCACCATGCCCAGCCCTGCAGGATTTTTTTGGGGGTAGGATATAAAATAATGGAGAGGTTTTACAGTTGGTGGTGATTTGATTCAATGACATATATATTAAGTTGGTGGTGGAGATTGTGTTAGGGATTCCAGGAAGTGCCAGTGTAGGGGGAAAATACGGTCGAAGCTGTGGCAGCCGTGGGGCACCTCCCAGATACAGGGAGGAGGAGTGAAATTGACTATCAGGCCCAGCTGGTTCCCTTGCGTTAGTGTGAAAGCCACGCCTCTCACACTCTGCTTGTCTTTGTCTGTTTTCTGTTGCTTATAACAGAATACCTGAAACTGGGTAAATAACAGGAATTTGTTTCTTACAGTTAATGGAGGCTGAGAAGTCCAAGGTTGGGGAAGGGGGGCATATCTGTTGAGGGCCTTACTGGTGGTGTGGACGCTGCAGAGTCCCAAGGCAGTGAAGTATACCACGTGGTGATGGGGCTGAGCTAATTCAGGTCTCTCTTCCTCTTTCTTTCTATAAAGCCGCCTGTCCACTCCTGTGATAACCCCATTAATCCATTAACTCATTAGGCCGGGAATGGGGTCTTACAGCTATAATCCCAGAATTTTGGGAGGCTGAGGCGTGAGGATCGCTTGAGCCCAGGAGTTCAAGGCCAGTCTGGGCACTATAACGAGACCCTGTTTCTACAGCAGAGGGGAGGGGGAAGCCAAGTATGGTGGCACATGCCCGTAGGCCCAGCTGTGTGAGAGGCTGAGGTGAGAGGGTTGTTTGAGGCTGCAAAGAGCCATTATTGTGACACTGCACTCTAGAGTCTGGGTGACAGAGTGAGACCCCCATCTCAAAGAAACAATAAAATTCATTAACCCATTGATCCGTTAATTCTTCAGTGGATGAATCCATTCATCTTTTAAGGCCCTACCTCTCAGTAATGCCAGATTCGGGATTAAGTTTTTACTTGTTTGACTGTCCCAGGTCTTCTGACGGCAGCCTTGCCAGACTTTCCCCGGAATGGCACTGCAGCCTAGCACACGCCTCCCGACCTGCCTGCCTTCCCTGTCTCCTTCCCCTGGGTCAGACCGCATCACTGTCTGATGGCCCCTCCAGTCTTCCCCGACTCCTTCCCCGTTTTTTTCTCGCACACATTTCCCCTTAACAAATTTCTTGTGTGTCTCATCCTGTCTTAGTGTCTGCTTCTTAGAGGACCTGGACTAACACAAAAATAGACCATTTTGAATAAAAGATTTGGGGTATTTAGCATGGTCATTCATCAGTTGCTATTATCACTATAAGCAGAAAATGTTTCTTTCATGTAGAAATGCTGTTCTTTAAATTATCTAAATTTATAGGAGAATCCCACTTCATTTATACAACAAATACTTTGAGTGACTACTATGAGCTATTCTGTGTTCTCACACCTGAGGATACAGCGAGGAAACCCTCGTCCAGAGTGCTCAGCTAGTAGTCACCTGGTAGAGAATGAGTTTCCAAGAGTCTTTCAACCCTGCACCCCTTCTTTTTGCTGTTGGCTGCCACTTTTTTCCCTTAGCCCATGCATCACAGGTGGGCTGGAAATAAAAACTTTTGTCATTGATCAAAGCCATTATTTTCTGAATGTTTCTTTTTTGAGAGGGAGTCTGGCTCTGTCGCCCAGGCTGGAGTGCAGTGGCAGGATCCTGGCTCACTGTAGCCTCTGCCTCCCAGGTTCCAGTGATTCTCCCTGCCTCAACTTCCCTCAGTAGCTGGGATTACAGGCATGTGCCACCACGCCTGGCTAAATTTTGTATATTTAATAGAGACAAAGTTTCACCATTTTCGCCAGGCTGATCTCAAGCTCCTGACCTCAGGTGATCTGCCTGCCTCAGCCTCCCAAAGTGCTGAGATTACAGACATGAGCCACTGCGCCCGGCCTGTTTTATTTTCTTGATTCAGCAGTTTATTGCCTTAGTTTGCACGAGGTTCCATTTCTAGCTGTGCCACTGAGTCATATCATTCACTTCAGAAACTAAAATTTCCTCTTATGTAAAACTAAAAAAGAATTTAAATTCTGCCTCATGAAACTTTCATTTCTATGGGATTGTTATTTTCTCTCATAATGTTCTGCCAAAGTATTTATTTTGTTTAAAATTTCGAAGCGAGGTTCTTACTGTCCCTTAGGCACAGAGGGAAGGAAGATCAAGGTTCAACATCTGCACATCCTTATTAGGGAAGCTCATTCCTTAAATACTAAGTAACTTTTGTTTTGAGATTCTCATTTTTTTTCTAAGTGTACTTAAAAACAAATCTTTACAGGTAGAGTGTATGTGATTTAAATAATCTGAGTAAAATTTCTACGTTCTTTTTTCAGTTGATGTCCTTCAGAATGGATGATAGCTTTTCTTTTGTGGTAGGCAACCAGACCCTAACCCATGTTTGTTCATAGAAGATAGATATTAAGAGAATCGCAGACTTTGATGATACACTGACCTAACTTTTTTTTTTTTTTTTTTTTTTTTTGAGGGAGTCAGGTCATAGGCAGATATTCAGGGAATGAAATCAGGCCACAAGTTGTCAGGATTTCGGCCCTATACTCTTGTTAGGTTTCAAGTTTTTCAGGGTTTAAGATTGAAAGTTGATAAAATTCTTATTGAGGACCTTTTATTCTTTGATTATCCGAATGAAAGCAGAAGTGTGATAATTGAACTAGTGAATTTGGAATATATACTTTAAAGTTATAGTTTCTAGCTTATGTGAGTCTCTGTGGTCTGAAAGAACCAGGCATTCAAGAGCCATTTTATATTAATTGGCTCCTGATGAATTTCAAGTTTAAACCCCGTAGAATTAATTTTTATAGCACCTGAGAACCTATGTCCCAGTTAGAGCTTTGTGCATGTGTTCATTAAAATCTCGCTAGTACTTAGCTAATGAGTTTGAGCTACCACCATCATAAAATTGAATTTAGTTTTTCCCAGCAGAAAAAATACTGTAAAATTAGATTAGCTTGAGCTGTGCTTGAAAATAAAATATAAAGGGGTTTGTTGGGAAGGTAAAATTGCTTCAAGTATGATGTGCCCTTTTTTTTTTTTTTTAACTTAATTGTTTTAGGTAGGGAGAAAGTATTATTCCTGCCTTGTAGTTGAGAATATTCAGGTAACAAAAGGAAATTGTTATTTTCCGTGATCTAAAAATTAGAACTAGTTAAGGCAGAGCCAAAATGAAAACACATTGGCCTCCTATTTTTCCCTGCTGAAGGGCTCTGTAGCAAAACTGATGGTGAAACTTTTTCACTTTTTGCCAACATTAGTCTTTTGACTCTTGTTCTTTGTCTTATTATGACAGGTATTAAACAAAGTGGGGGAGCTTTATTGGCTGTATTCATCTTTCTGTTAAAACTTAAGCCTAGACTGATGGGGAAGGTACAGGATGGGGAGGTTGGATAGATGGAGAAAGTTACCAAAGGGTGAGTGTGGAGGGAGAGTGATGTAATTAATTAATAATCAGTTGGCTTAATTAGGGGAACTCCTGTATTAGGAGTATAGAGAAAAGATAGTACGAAAGCATTTTGGTAAGATTGTTTATAAGGTTCTGACATTTTAAAAAATATTAATCTTTTATTAGTCTGGATTCTCAGTTGCAGGCACTACCTAGTCTGAACATAAAGGAAATTTATTAAAGGGTATTAGGTGTCTTATAGGATCGTTAAAGAGATTTGGGGAACCAGGATGATGCCCAGGTTGCACCACAGAGCTGGGCTTAGAGAAGACACGACTGTTGCCACTGAATGTGGACATCACGGTTTGCACCAAGAGCCCCACTGCCCTGCGCTGTTGGAAGAACCGCTGCCTCTAGACATTAGACTAGTGGTGCCGCCTCCCTAGAATCTCTCTGGTTGCTGGTTTTTTTTTTTTTTTTAAAGCACTAGCTTCTGAATCAAAGTCTTGGATGTATCTCATTAGTGGAACTCTAGCCAGGTGTCATTACCTTACTGCAAGCCAGCGTCTGTCATTTTTGGCTTTACTGGTGGGAGGTGGGCTTTGCTTCAGTGGAAAGGAGAGTTCCTCAAACAAAGGAAGGGGTTTCAAGTGCTGGGAAGCCCAAAAGGACAGATATTCGTGTATGTGCCTGATTGTAAGACGACATTATTTTCTGAGAAGATTAAACATAATACAATTCTTTTAGACAGCTTGCACATGTGCACTTTTAAGTATGCATATGTATATCCTCTAGATAATCAGATGTCTATCTTCATCATTTACTTGATTAAATGTGTGCATATTTTAAAGTAATAGGCAAAATCAGCATATATCTTAGAAATATTTTTCTCACTTAATGAAAAATGTGTCCCTACTCTTGACACCTTGGAGATTATTATATTCATCATGGATACATTCTGAATTTTTTAGCACAGCTTTCCAGAGGATTGATGACCACATTTGCCTGAGTTCTTTGAGCTATAGCACCTTTTAAAATCTCTGATGCATTCGTTGGAAATTTTATCTGGTGTCAAAAGTAGATGTTAGCAGCCCATTTGGACAGTCTCTTTAAAAAACTTATTCCCATATTGCCATATTGCCCAATTACTGAATACAAAATTTAGAAGTCATCTCTGGAACCATAACTAAATCTCTTACATTTCTTAGCTTCCCCTTGTTTTTGTAACCTTGTCCTGTTAGTAATCTCTAAGCATCTGAAACTAGATGTGATTAGGGCTGTGTTAGGCTAAGATTCCTCAAACAGTTGTTGCTCAGAATAATGGGAAAGTATACTCCTTTAGAAGATTCTTAATGATTTCTTACACGAGGCAGATTCTTTTTTTTCTAATGGACCATTTTGGGGAAAATATTCCTTTATGTTTAGATCTGTTTAATCTATCTATCTATCTATCTGTATATATAAAGTTCCTAGGCACTAAGATTCTGTTTTAAGGAAAAATAGGAGCTGTCTCTTTGCTGAAGGATTTCTTTGCTGCTATTCTTGACATTGGAATTGGAAAGTAGAATTTTCCCTTTAGTTTAATGAAATGGGAAGTATCTGGAAGGTCATGGGAGAAAATGGGGAAAATATTCCTTTGTTCTCAGATTATGCATTCCTCTGGGGTCAAAAACACTTGGAATCCAGGCTTAAAATAATGAGTGTTCTGGGGAACGGATGTAAAATTCCTTCTGTTTCACTATACTCGGCCTATCCTTGTTAGTACTGAGAAATTAGAAAGGCATGATTTAGTTATACTGACTTAATTACATTTTACCTAGACTGAGACTTTAGAAAACTGTTGCTAAAGATACCATAGGAGGTAGACATGCCTTTGCTGCATTTTCACTGAGTATGGGGTTATAGCCCTAAGTCCTGTTCTCTTTAGAATTTATGACATCAGAACTTAGACTTTGATCTCCAGTGTGGGGAAATGTAAAGTTGGTGGAGTGGTTCCTCCCCACAGTGGAGTCTGATTCTCTGCAGGTTGCTTGTTGTTCTCAACAGATTTTTTAGCTCTAGCTTGAACTGTGGAGGTAGATTAAGGTAACATAACTTTTCTTTCCTTTTTAGACATTTAAGATCCTTACATCCAAATGTCTGAAGAAAAAGGATTTCAGACTTGAGTAGTTGTGGGAAACATTTTAATCCTCCACACTGTTATATAACAGTCCTTAGAACTTATAGCCCTAAGTCCTGTTCTCTTTAGAATTTATGCCATCAGAACTTAGACTTTAATCTCCAGTGTGGGGGAATATAAAGTTGGTGGAGTGGTTCCTCCCCACAGGGGAGTCTGATTCTCTGCAGGTTCGTTGTTTTTCTCAACAGATTTTTGAGCTCTGGCTTGAACTATGGAGGTAAATTAAGGTAATATAACTTTTCTTTCCTTTTTAGACATTTAAGATCCTTACATCTGAATGTCTGATGAAAAAGGACTTCAGACTTGAGTAATTGTGGGAAACATTTTAATCCTCCACACTGTTATATAACAATCCTGTCCTTTTATTTTGAATTGTGAAGTTCTAGTGGATTCTCTAGTTTGCCAGCATAGCGTGATTCTCCCAACTATAGCATGGAAATAGCTTGTGCTTCTCTGTCTCCCAGCTCATTTAGAATCCCAGATTCATAGAGATGGATGAGGACCTCTGCTGTCTCTTGGGCGGCTTTCTCCCAGTGCAGGCATGTGTGAGAGGGTATTCCTGGTCATGGGTCATCTAGTCTCTGCTTGTTTATGTGGAGGGAGCTGGAGGGAGCTGGAGGTCGCCACCTGGCCAGGCAGCCTGTTTGGTGACAGTTCTCTTGAGTTCCTGTGATGGGAAACCCAGATCTGCTACTCTGCAGCTTCTCCCCATCAAACTTGCTTTACTTCCTTTAAGCAAATCAGAATGGTTTTTTTCTTCTCTCATGCAGTACCCATTTAAATATTTGAAGACAGCTTTCAGGTTTCCACTAAATGTTCTCTTCCTCCCCACTCACATGAAACATCTCTGGTTTTTAAAATTTCTTCCTCCTAAATCGTTTTGGCATTCTGATCATATTCCAGCTTTGCCCTAGTTGGAAATGTCTCTTTTAAAATGTGGTAACCATGCTGTTGAGGTAAGCTGTGATCTGACCGGATGCAGATCACAGTGCTTACCTTGTTTGGATTCAAGCAGTATGTGTAACCTGTGTATGTCCCAGGGCCAATTTGTGGCTGTATTGGCTTATGTTAAACTTTCAGTTAATGGAAAATTTTAGGAGATGTGAGCCCCATGTGAAATTCACACCAACTGTTCTTGACACGTCTTTCACACCTGAGCAGCTGCCTTTCAGCATCTCATAGATTGCTTATCCCAGGCAAACCCTAATGGCACTACTTTTGAGTCCCTCTTTTCGGCTCAAGAGCTCCTTGAACTGCGTTTCTTTATCCAGTATTCTACCTTCCTTCCCAACCTACGGTTTTCTGCAAATATGGTAAATGTGTATTTTTAAAAAACGTAAGATACGCATAAGTAGAGCATTTTATTGCCATGATGCTCAAGATGACCCTCTCAGGCAGGGCTTGGCAGATGATGACCCATGGGCCTGATCTACCTTCTTCCTCTTTCTGTCAAGTTTTGTTGGGACACAGCTGCGCCCATCATTCATATGCTCTCTGTGCTTGCTTTTGTGCCACCAGAGCAGAGGTGAGCAGCTGGAACTGAGGCTGCATGGCTGCAAAGCCTAAATTATTTACTACCTGGTTTTTTATGGAAAAAGTTGGCTGACTCCTGCTCTGAGGAGAGAGCATCGGATTATTTGAAGTTCAATAAGCTGCCTTTTGTTCCCAAGCAGAACTATCCAGAACTCTTTCCAAGGCTCACGAGCAAAGGCACTTTGTGACTTCTTTTCTTAGCTGGTTCAGATATTTTATAGGAATATGATTATGTAATCTGTATGTGTGGTGATAAAGTCACATTCGGTACTTGATCTCTTTCTTACCTGATTTCTAATACGTTAGTATTTGAAAACTTTTCTCAGTATTATTACTGCAGCTGTCTCCTTGACATTGGGAAACTGTCATCATTGTAAATTGCCTTTTAAGTTTCAGGGACAGTCTTAGACTTGCTATTCATTTGTTGCTGGGGAAGAAGAATCATGTCTCACCATTAGGAAACATCAGTAAGACTACTAACAAATATTATATAATATTCCTTTGAAATTATAAAAGGAACCGAGAGATTCTTTTTTTGAGAAAAAGAAAATTCTTGTTGCTCGGCTGACATTGCCTTATTGAAACATTTATTGGCTTCTTTATTATTTTGCTCTTAAATAGAATTTTTTAGGTTCAGTTTAGAAGTTATAAAATCAGACTTTCCTGCATAAGGAAAATCATAACGACTTTTAAGCTTTTAAGAGTATTTTTGGCCAGTGTGGTGGCTCACACCTATAATCCCAGTACTTTGAGAGGCTGAGGCAGGTGGATCACGAGGTGAAGAGATTGAGACATCCTGGTTGATGTGGTAAAACCTGTCTCTACTAAAAATACAAAAATTAGCTGGGGTGGTGGCATGTACCTGTAATCACAGCTACTTGAGAGACTGAGGCAGGAGAATTGCTTGAAGCCGGGAGGCAGAGGTTGCAGTGAGCCCAGATCGTGCCACTGCACTCCAGTCTGGTGACAGAGACTGCGGCTCAAGAAAAAAAAAGTACTTTTAATAAAAATTTTTTTAATGAGTTCAATATAGTGTTATTTGCCACAACTACTACTCTCTTTGTTTTGGAATTTGCTTATTGATCTGAAGACAGTAAGGCAGAAACCCTTATGTTCTCCTCACTAGATGGAGTCTCGCTCTGTTGCCCAGGCTGGAGTGCAGTGGTGTGATCTCCACTCACTGCAACCTCCGCCTCCCAGGTTCAAGTGATTCTTCCTGCCTCAGCCTCCTGAGTAGCTGGGACTACAGGTGGCTGCCACCACACCTGGCTAATTTTTTTGTATTTTTAGTAGAGATGGGGTTTCACCATATTGGCCAGGCTGGTCTGGAACTCTGACTTCAAGTGATCTGCCCGCCTTGGCCTCTAAAAGTGCTAGGATTTCCAGGGGGTGAGCCACCACACCTGGCCATGAAACCCTTATATTCTTTTTCTACTCTAGTGTTAGCCTTTGGAGCTCAGATTGAATTCACCAGATGAACGAAAAATAAAATGACCTAAAATTGCTCTTGTGTAATCTTCGTAGCCTGGTTCTTTTAGTGAAAGACAGTGTTTACTCCAGAGTTTGGAGTTTGGGGGTTCTTTTATTATTTTTTTCTTTCTTTTTTTTTTTGAGACAGAGTCTACTCTGTCGTTCAGGCTGGATTCCAGTGGTGCAATCTCGGCTCACTACAATCTTCCGCTTTCTGGGTTCAAGTGATTCTCCTGCGTCAGCCTCCTGAGTAGCTGGAATTACAGGCGTCCACAATTATGACCGGCTAATTTTTGTATTTTTAGTAGAGACGGGCTTTCGCCATAATGGCAGGCTGGTCTCAAACTCCTGACCTCAGGTCATCCGCCCACTTCAGCCTCCCAAAGTGCTGAGGTGGCAAGTGTGAGCCACTGCGCCCGGCCAAGGGGGTTCTTATTTTAAAAGGCCTGCATCTATCCGTATTATTGATAACCTACATCTACTTGCTGAGCATTTCCTGGCTCCCATTCTGATGGCTAATGGAGAGCATCTGATATCTCTAGCCTTGTCTTGTGATCCTCTCTGATTTCTTCATCTGCTTTTTCTTTCATCTGACACCGAGCTACTTAGGTTCCATGCCCTGGAATTGCTGTTTTCCCCTCTCCACGTGGGGGGCCTTTTAGAAACTCTTCTCCTTTGCCTGGAGAACACCTCCCCTGTGTTTCAGGCTGAGGTGTGCGTGATCTCCTTCAGGAAGTCTGCTCTTAGCCTGGGGCCTTCCTCCTCTGCTTCCCGGTAGCCCTCTGCAGCTTGCCAGCCTACCACGTCATACTGTGGTGACGCGTTCACATCTCTCAGAAACACTCACCTGGGATGAACTCAGCCACCCACCTTCTCCCTTCCTTGCTGGAGAAAAATCCCACAGTAAGGCAGATGATCTCTTCATAAACTCCTCCTCACCTAACACAGAAGTTCTTGTTTCTCTAAGAAGTACTGTCCCATCTGTGATGATTCTTTCACTCATTCTCATCTCTGTTAGTCGGGCATGAAACTTCTCATGCCCAAACTCTCTGCAAGTGACCTTGCTTTGTACTTCGTGGAAAAAACAGCCTTTTGGTAGCAACTTTCAGCTTTTCGTCACAAAGTCCACAAATCCATTTTTGCTGGCACCTCTTTTCTCCTTCTGTCACAAGGGAAGGAAGGATCCTCACTCCTGTGACAGGCTACCCCTCCATGCGTGCTCAACATCCCTTCTCCTCCCATGTTAGAGACTTTGAACCATTCTTTCTGGATTCTTCACATGGACATTAAGATGTGCTCCCATCTCTTAATTATCAGCTTTCTGTCTTGAAAGAATGCATGCCTTCACTTAATGGCATGCTCCCTTTCAGCAGTCATCCTCTCTCTGCACCGCCCTGTATGGTCATTCTTGGAGGAAGGGTTGCTCCCTATGTGATCTCACCTGTCAGTCATAATTTGACTCCAGCCTGGCCCTTTCTGCCACCTTGCCATGGGTATTGCTGAGCTCTCATTCTTTCTTTAATGTCTCTGCACCTACACGGCTGAACCCCTTTCTCCTTTCATCCAGCACCTTGGTAGCTTCCTCCAGTCTCACTGCCATCGTTTCCCTCTGTTCTTTCATTTCCTGATCTAGGTACTTGGTCTGAGACATTTCCGTTCTTCTAACATCTTACCTATCTACTTGCATGACTTCAAATGCCGTCTACTTCTGATGACGACAAAATTTGTATCTCTGACCTAAGTGTCTCTTCTAGGCTGTGGGTCTGTGTCTCTGACAACACGTTTTACTGAGATCTTGGGTGTTTCTCAGCATCTCGGATTTAACATGAGCCCTTAGTATGTTCTCCTAGCTGCTTTCCCTTAAGATTTTCCCTGTTTCAGTAAATAGTATTCTTTATTTTTAAATTTTTTATTTTTAAAATTTGTGAGTACATAATAGGTATATATGTTTATGCGGTATATTAGATATTTTGATTCAGGCATGCAATGGATAATCATCACATCATGGTCACACCTGTAATCCCAGCACTTTGGGAGGCCGAGGCAGGTGGATCACAAGATGAGGAGTTTGAGGCCAGACTGACCAACATGGTAAAACCCTGTCTCTACTAAAAACAGAAAAATTAGCTGGGTGTAGTGATACATGCCTGTAATCCCAGCTACTCAGGAGGCTGAGGCAGGAGAATTACTTGAACCCAGGAGGGGAGGTGGCCATAAGCCGAGATCCTGCCACTGCACTCCAGCCTGGGCGACAGAGCGAGACTCTGTCTTTAAAAAAAAAAAAAAATCACATCATGGAAAATAGAGTGTCCATCTCCTCAAGCATTTATCCTTTGTGTTAAAATAATTGAAAGAGTATAATTAGATTGTAAGATGTACAATTATATTATTTTGACTATAGTTAACCTGTTGTGCTATCAAATACTAGGTATCACTCATTCTTTCAGACTATTTTTGTGTACCCATTAACCATCCCTACCTCCACCGTGCTATACTTCCCAGCTTCTGGTAACCATCCTTCTACTCTGTCTCCCTGAGTTCAGTTGTTTTGATTTTTGCTTCCCACGAATAAGTGAGAGCATGGGATGCTTGTCTTTCTGTGCCTGGCAGTAAATAGTATTATCTCTTCATTTGTTTGTGCCAGAAATCTGGGAGGGATCCTGGACATCTCCACCTTTTCCATTTGGTCAGTCTCTCATTACTTTGACTCCACCTGCAAATATCTCTCACATCTACTTTTCTATATTTCTGTTGTTGGTTGCCTTCATTTGGACCACCACCATCTCTTCCTGTACCTCTCTAGAAGCCTCCTAATGAGTCTGTCGTCTTCCAGTTTTCTGTACCTCTCATCTCTGCCTCAGCAGCCAGTGATCTTGAAAAAGCTCTAATCACCATTGTGTCAGTTCACTGCTTAAAAACCCTCCTGTGGCTTTCCACTGTACCCCAAATAAAATGCTAACCCTTTCCCGGAGCCCACAAGGCCCAGCACACTCTGATCCCCTGCCATCACTCAGCTCTGCGAGCTCACTTCACTGCTCCCTATGCTCCAGCCATTCTGGCCTTTTGACATTTCCTGTAGTGCTCAAACTCCTCACCTTCATCCTTTGCCTCTGCTGGTCTCGGCTGGAAACAATTTCCCTTGCCCTTTGCATCATGGATTCCTTCTTAGCTTTTAGGTCTTAGCTTACATATCACTGCTTTGAAGAAGCTCTTTTTGTGCACATTTCTCCTTATACCTTCTCTAATGCATTCCTTACCATACCCCTACTTTTCTTCATTGGAAGGAATTACTAGAGTGTGCACTTACGTATCTCCTTAGGTGTTCATGTATCCAGTTTACGTCTTCTCTACTAAACAAGTTCCGTGAAGGCAGGGGGCTGTGCTTATTTTCTTCGTAGCTATATATCCCTGTCAACTGGCATTGCATGCTCAACAGCTATTTATCTAGTAAAACAGGTAAATATTGGCCAGGCACGGTGGCTCAGGCCTGTAATCCCAGCACTTTGGGAGGCTGAGGCGGGTGGATCATGAGGTCAGGAGTTTGAGACCAGCCCGGCCAAGATGGTAAAACCCCATCTTTACTAAAAATACAAAAATTAGCTGGGCATGGTGGTGCGTGCCTGTAATCCCAGCTACTTGGGAGGCTGAGGCAGGAGAATTGCTTGAACCCAGGAGGCGGCAGTTGCAGTGAGCTGAGACCGCGCCATTGCACTCCAACCTGGGCGACAGAGTGAGACTCCATCTCAGAAAAAAGAAAAAGTAAATTAAAGTTGATTAAGATGGCAGCTTTGAGGAAGCACCTCTTTGGTACTTTTAGTGCCATCTCGTGTGGTGGTTACACTTGGTGGACCCAGACTTACGTGACTGGGAATCCCTGTTCCTGTTTTCTGTGAACTGGAGCAGTTGTTAGCGTCTGTGATTCCTGTAGTTCATTCTGGGCTGACTTCTTTCTTGAGTGTAGCAGTTTTGCAGAAGACACTTTACATGGAGGTTTATTTGGGAACACTAGTTGGTTAGATGCAGATGTGGGAGCTTAAAAAATGGTATAGGTGCTCACATAAGCATACCTTAAGTTAATTTATGAGACATTGTGTGTAAATTGATTCCCCGTGAAAATGTATGCCAGAACTTCTTGTATCTGCGCTCTCAAATGGAATGTGGGGCATTCCGTATTATTTGGGGAGTCAGGATTCCTGGCTTGCGGTGCTTTGAAGGACTCTTTGGTTTGTCATTGCTGTAGGTCACATGGTCTAAAATGGAGAGAGCATAAAATGATATTTTGAAAGATGATCCCTTTTCCCTGGGTGGTGGTTGTTCTTAATTCTTTCTTTTAGATCTCTGTTGCCCCAGCTATTTTACACCCAAGAAGCAAATCATCCAGGTGGGAGTGAGAGGATTCTAGGGGTCAGCCTGGGGTAGGAAGTTAAACTGAGCATCTTGAATGTGGGTATAGTCGCTTATTTTGAATGTTCCTACCTGAGAATATGAATGGTCTTTTTGGGAGAAACCCTCGCATAACGAAACACGGCTGAGGAGCCTTTGGTTAAATTAAGAATCCTTTTCTATTCCAAATCACTTATTTTTTCTGTAATGTTAAGCTTGGATTTTTGAGTGCTTTTCTAAAAAGAGGGATGACACCTTCTTAAATAGTGTTTTGAGATTTTCTTTTCTATTTTGGATATTTCTGGTCTCCTGGAAGCAGAGGGTGAGAAGCCACTACTCACCAGTATATTGTTACCAAGTATGTTTTCTTTCGATGAATATTTTCTTTTACTTGCATTTTCAGCATTTTGTGGCTTAACATGAAAAGCCCCAAACCAGCCAACATAAATAACTGTGGTTGTGGGTGGAGCTTGTGTGTGACTTCTCTCCTGTCGATCCTCCATGATACCATGTTTGCTAACACACTCAAGCATTTGACTTTTTCCTGAGCCTGCAGTGACTCTGCTTTGCTGATATACCTTAAATCCTCAGGAGGTTTCTGTGATGAAGGGCACACTGGTTGTATTTGAACAAGTAGCCGCAGTCCTAGTTCTTCACATAATGTAGTCTGATTAGCAATAAAGGAATGTAATTTAATTAAAATTTCTAAGGAGGGGGAAGGAAAAAACAATCTCAAACAGAAGTGTTCTGTTAATGAATGTGATAGACCCCTTTGTTGTTTACAGACAGGCCTCTTGCTGTTTGTGAAGAGAGTTGGGACTGTGTTGCACATTTCACTGGCAATCTGCCCACCTCCTCTTCCCTGAAAATATTTATGGAGTTCTAGTACTTTAGTAAGTTGAAGTGATTTAATTGTTGCATTGGCACAGTGAGATAAAGCAGTTAAATATGTTGTTCATTTTCTTTGTGGGTGGGATGGAAGAGGGAAATGAAGTACGCATTTTTTCCCTTTTGGAAACCTAATGCTGTGCTCTTTTCTTACCACTCTTGTTCTCTAGGCATTAAGTGTAACTGAAACCCTGATTAAACCCTTGGAGAAATTCAGAAAAGAGCAACTTGGAGCTGTAAAGGTTTGTGTCTGATTTGAATACACTTGTAAACAGAAAGCATAGATGCCTCCGCTGCTTCACGGTACGCTTCATTCACATTGGGCAGCTTTGAAGGAGATCCCGGGGCGTCCATCTGTTGTTTTATGTTTGAGATGTGCTTTTCCCCCTTTGGGGGATATGGAATTTACTACCTGGGCAAGGTAGTAAAACCTCTAGTAATCTTCCTGGGCCGCACGTTTCCATATAGCGTTTTAAAAATATCTGTAACCAGACAACACATTTGCTCTGAATGGAAGGAGCTTATCACTGGGGGGAGTGTAGTTATTTCTGTGCGCACCCTAGTTTTATGGAGTGTAGCATTACAATAGGGTTTAAGATTAGAGACGCTGCCACACCGTGATGCCATTGAAACCAGGAAGAGACGATTAAGTTATTGGGATGTAATTTCCTTCAATTTAACAAATTTATTGAGCCTCTGTTACGTGCCAGCATTGTTACAGTATTGTGCATTATATTGTGTATTGTATAGTGTTGTGCTGGGGATTCGGAGGTGAGTGAACCACATATTCTGTACTCAGGAATCTGGGATTTAACCATGATTTCCAGGAATAATGCAGCAGTTTTGCCACAGGGAGCCTGGGATATATTTAGCAACTTATTTAAAATTTGCCATTTGAGCTTTGAAATTACCCCAGAGAGATAATTTCCCCCAGTCTTTCCCGAATTATGAGTATGTACTTGAGAAAGAAAAAGTAACATTTGCATGTTGTTGACCATTTTTGGCTTGGCCCAAGGAGAGGGGAATTAATATCAATTTTAGATAGGGAAGGGAGTTTTTATATTTATGTTTTTTCCCCCACACATGGCTGGGGATGTGAGGTTTTTTTCTTCTAAAAGAAATGACTGAAATCCCTTGGTGGAAATAACACTGGCTTTAGCAGCTTAACCACACAGATGAACCCCAGGAGTTCCAGCACTGTAACTGCTGTTTATGGAATGAATTCTCATTTAAGTGACTTGTGAAAATATTAGACATTTCTTTTTGGTATACTGTATTACAGTTTTTTAATGAAGGGCTATGAATTGAGGCTCAGACCCTGTGAACAGTGGGAGATCACTGGGGGCATCACCCCAGACCCCTTCCTTGGATTGTTTTCTGTGCTGCAGGCAGCTGGGTTGTTCTGTCTGGCTTTGCAGCAGAAGATTGGAGGTCAGCTTTCACTTCTGTGACCTTGACTAAGTAATTGGCTTTAGTTTCTTATCTGTAAAATGAAGGGCTTAGGGGATCTGACTGTTGTTTAATAGTTTTACGATTTTGTTTTCTTTGATTCTATCTCTTGAAGCTGTTTTAATGCGTGAGCCTATTGGTTCATTCTCTTAACATTTCATTGGCAGGTATTCCATGTAAACAATGTCTATTTCTTATTTTTCTCATTTGAATTGGATGGTGCTATATGCGCGAAGGTTATATTATGGAAATGAAAAGTGAGTGCGAGTGAATATATTTACTTTTACTTGCCATCTACCCTACTGGAATTTAGAAATGTCTGACCTCACATCTTCTGTTGACTCATTTTCCCCCTAAACTTTCCAGCTTCTGATGTTGTGTTTGTTCATAATCTATCCTGCAAAGAAACTTACAGGATAAAGTAATCCTTTTAAAAGGAGAAATGGTTGCAATTTCAGCATAAGACGGTTTTCAGATGGGGATTTAAGGAAAAAGTCTTAAAAGTTGACCACGTCACAATTGTTAGATATGGGGTCAACATGTTTATCTTCTCTTTCATACGACAGTTTATTCTGTGCTTTGAGCTATTTAATGACCAAATTCTTTCCTGAAGTCCTATTTATGTATCTCTCCTTGTACTTCTGGCTTCAAGGTTATAAAGAGTTTATGTTATGTACGGTCTTGTTCAGTACAGTATGTGTGTTGACTTTTGTACCTATGGATGTTGCCCGTGAAGAGCCAATCATTGTGGGTCACAGGGAGAAGCCCTTTTTCCTGGCAGTTTTGTATACTATAATAAACAGTAGAGAAAGGTGGTTGCTTGTGTTGTGTAATGATATTTAAGCATCTATTCCTTCTGTTAGGTTGTTAAATCTTTGAAAGACTGTGCTCTTTTTTTTCTTAATTCTCTACCAGCCTCTACCCTGCCTTAATAGATAAGGTATACCTAATATATAGCCTATCCAACTGATAATTCTGGAAGAAACAGGACAGGGTTTAAGTTTGTGAATTACTTTCCACATCTGTCCTACTTAAACATTCAGTCATATTTTGGCAAGCACACAGTCTTGTTCCTCTGATTAATCTGCTTACATGGGATACTTTAAAAAGACTTGACTCTTAGGTTAAAGAGCTTTTTGTAAACAGCATGAAACAGTTTTCACATGGGGATTTAAGAAAAAGGTCTTTAAAAGTTGACCACGTCACAATTGTTAGATATGGGGTCAACATGTTTATCTTCTCTTTCCCCTTCTCCTGTTCCCATCTGGTGCTGGTGTCGTCCTTGCCCGAAGCTCTTTCAGTTCCCTGTGCTCCTGCCTTCTCTGGTTTCCAGAAGCCCAGTTACATGTTTAACTGTGGTTTAAACGTATTCTAAGTGGCTAGGTGGTTTCTGTAAATTAGATTTTGAAAAGCCCCCAGGTACCCCTGTCTACTGTCGTGCTTTACTTGGTTCTCCTTCCCTTGAGCCCTGTTTGGTTTGGATGTACCCCCCCTTTTTTATAGGTTCTGCTGCATTTTCTTACATGCTTACTTGGGTTCTAGCTTTTGTTCAAAAAGCCCATTTGCCATCACGGGACACAGGTCGTTCCCTGATGCATCACAGGAAGTGACTACTCAGTTTCTCCAAGGCCTAGCTCAGTTCTTACCTTCTCTGAAAGCTCTTACCCCTCTTGAGCTTGGCACTGACTGCCAAATGTCCGTCGGTACTTTGTGGGTAACTACAGGAACCAGTACAGTTCCTGAACAACATGGGAGCCAAACTTTGTGTAATAGCAGAATAAAACTCTGAGAAATACCAGAACATGGTAAGAGTTTTGTGGGATAATTTAAATTGCTTTTTTGGACATTTGACCAAGTAATGAAAATGCGGGTTTGGGCAAGCAGCAGCACACGGATGTCAAGTGGATGTGACTAACTGTATTGATAATAGATTCTATTCAGATGCCATCTTGGAAAGAGCCAACTATAATTTTATCCAATAGAATAAAAATTTTAAGTAGAAAAGTTAATAGATGTTCATTTCGCAGATTACGACTTATTACCTAAGCCTATTACCAGACCTGTACTCCACATTTCTTTCCAAGACTATGACTGATATATATGTATATATATATATATATATATGTGTGTGTGTGTGTGTGTATGTTTTTTAAAGACAGGATTTCATTCTGTTGCCCAGACTGGGATGCAGCCTGCAACTCCTGGGTCAAATGATCTTTTGAGTAGCCAGGACTACAGGTGCACGCCACCATGCCTGGCTAATTTTTAAATTATTTTTGTGGAGAGAGGGTCTCTCTATGTTGCCCAGGCTGGTCTTGAACTCCTGGGCTCAAGTGAACCTCCTGCCTCAGCCTGCCAAAGTTCTGGGATGACAGGCTTGAGCCACTGTGCCCAGCCTCATAAATACATTTTTAAATAAAAACGGACTTTTAAATATTCTGTAAATTACTGCAAAATATACATTTTGTAGCAAAAAATAAACCTGTCTGGATAATTTCTGATATTACATTGTTTGATAGAGCAGAAATAGTATTTAGTTTGATGACATTTCTTTTATTCAGTAATAAAACACACTAGTGCTTATCGCACAGCATGGTGTTCGAGGCCCTGAGATACAGCTATGAATTACAACACTGGCTGGCCTTGAAGAAGTTAGCAACTCTTTGTGAGACTGTCAAATAAAAAAGCAGTAAAAATATACTGTGGAAAGTGTTGTACTAGGGGTAAGCATAGGTGTCCTGGATGTGCCCTACCACCTCATCTTTAGAGCACTAGAAAATCTTTCAGGAAGACTTAATTCTTCCTGGTTTGAATCCTCTTTTGGTGCCTTAATTAGCCGTGCGATTTGGAGCAAGCGACTTAAGGCCTTTAAGTCTCAGTTTCCTGATCTGAGAACAGAGTTTCGTTATGACACTTGGCTCAGAAGGTTATTGTGAGAATTAAGTGAATTTGATAATGTATTTCAAGTGTCTAGTTTGGGGCCTGGTATTCATAGAGTAATTTTATTATCCCATTCATGATTTGCTTCCTATTGCCTTGCCAAACAAGAATTGCTCAGGTTTTGGCCAGGCGTGGTTGCTCGCACCTGTAATCCCAGCACTTTGGAGGCCAAGGTGGGTCAAGAGATCGAGACCATCCTAACCAACATGCTGAAACCTTGTCTCTACTAAAAATGCAAAAATAAGCTGGATGTGGTGGTGCATGCCTGTAGTCCCAGCTACTTGGGAGGCTGAGACAGGAGAAGAATCGCTTGAACCTGGGAGGTAGAGGTTGCAGTGAGCCAAGATGGTGCCACTGCACTCCAGCCTGGCGACAGAGTGAGACTCCATCAAAAAAAAAAAAAAAAAAAAAAATTGCTCAGGTTTTTTTCTATTCTCTGCATACTAGGTTTAGGGGTGACATGCCACAGCATGTGACTTATGACCTTTATGGACAAATGGCACTGGATTGGTGACTCTGGAGCCATGGTGCAGGAACCGAGGTGCCACTTTGCCAGTGCTGGTGCTGCTGCAGTCCTGTGCTGGCCGTTCACCCGTGCTCTGACAGGAGTGTCCCAGGCACCCTCCTGGGTGTGGACTAAAGTGTGCCATTCTGTGAGGATGGAAGCTGAATTCTCATCTCTTCAGAGAGGCTAGAGGAGCTTAAAGGAAAGGGGTCGGTTGGGGTAGGACAGGGCAAATGTGTCAAGTAGGAACAAGTGACACTTGAGTGGGAGTTAAGGGAAGGTGTGCTTTCTACCTGCTGGAGCAGGGAGGGAGGACTTCATAGAACAGGTGGGATTTTAGCTCAGCTGTGTGATGTTGGCACACCAGGGCCAGATAAGAACAAGGGATCACAGCACTCTGGTTAGCCTGGAAATACAAGATTGGGTTTTAAAAAGGATTCCAGCTGATTATATTACATGCAGCATGAATCTTGTTTCCCCGTACGTGGGATGGGGAGGAATTGGATTCTCTAAGAAAGCACGGTAAGTCCTCACTTAACATTATCAGTGGGTTCTTAGAAACTGAATCGAAGTGAAACAACACAACATGTGAGGAAGCCAGTTTTACCACAGGCCAACTGACATAAAGAAAAGTTTTTTCTTTTTTTTTTTTTGAAGCGGAGTCTTGTTCTGTTACCCAGGCTGGAGTGCGGTGACACCGTCTTGGCTCACTGCAAACTCCACTTCCTGGGTTCAAGCGATTCTTCTGCCTCAGCCTCCCAAGTAGCTGGGATTACAGGTGTCTGCCACCATGCCCAGCTAATTTTTTGTATTTTAGTAGAGATGGGGTTTCACCGTGTTGCCACGCTGGTCTTGAACTCCTGATCTCATGATCTGCCTGCCTTGGACTCCCAGAGTGCTGGGATTACAGGTGTGAGCCACTGTGCCCAGCCAAAAGTTAAGTTTTTATGGCATATTTCTGGTCTCAGTAAC
>PVKV010008198.1:0-89693 GCA_004027835.1 Alouatta palliata
TGAGTTCGCATCCTTTGTAGGGACATGGATGAACCTGGAAACCATCATTCTCAGCAAACTGACACAGGAACAGAAAACCAAACACCGCATATTCTCACTCATAGGCGGGTGTTGAACAATGAGAACACATGGACACAGGGAGGGGAGCATCTCACACTGGGGTCTGTCGGGGGGAAAAAGGGGAGGGACAGCAGGGGGTCAATGTTCTTAGTTTCTTTGCATTGAGTTAGGACATGTTCTTTTAGCTCAGAGAAATTTGTTATTACCCACCTTCTGAAGCCTGTTTCTGTCAATTCATCAGACTCACTCTGCATCCAGCTTTGTTTCCTTGCTGGTGAGGAGTTGTGATGCTTTGGAGGAGGAGAAGTGTTCTGGTTTTGGGTGTTTTCATCATTTTTGCACTGGTTTCTTCCCATCTTTGTGGATTTATCTACCTATGGTCTTTGTAGCTGGTGACATTCTGATGGGATCTCTAAGTGGATGTCCTTTTTGTTGATGATGAAGTTATTTATTCCTGTTTTTTAGTTTTCCTTCTAACAGTCAGGCCTCTCTGCTGTAGGAGTGCTGGAGGTCCACTCCAGACCCTGCTTGCCTTGGAATCACCTGTGGCAGCTGCAAAACAGTAAGGGTTTCTGCTAGTTTCTTCTTCTGTTATCTTCATCCCTAAGGATACCCGCCATATGTCAGCCTGAGCTGGGCTTTATGAGGCGTCGCTTTGAATATACAGGTGTCAGGGAGCTGCTTGAGGAGACAGTTTGTCCCTTATCAAAGTTCAAGTGCTGAGCTTTGAGTTCCATTGTTCCATTCAGAGCTGCAGGGCAGATACGTTTAAGTCTACTGCAGCAGAACTCATAACCACCTTTTTTCTCATGTGCTCTGTCCTGGGAAATGTGGAGCTTTATTGATAAGTTCCTGATGTGCTGCTGCCTTTTTTCAGATTTTCCCTGCCCAGCGAGGAGGTAGCCTAGTCACAGTCTGCTAGCAGAGATGTGGATGAGCTGCCATGGGCTCTGCCCAGCTGCTGTGTGAACTTCCTTGTGGTTTTGTTTATAGAAGTGTAGTTAGAACTGGCTCGGTAATGATTGTCTGTCTCAGTAATGGTGGACTGCCTCTGTAATGGTGGACTGCTTCAGTAATGGTGGACTGCCTTGGTAATGGCAGATTGCCTCAGTAGTTGTGAACTGCTTTGGTAATGGTGGACACCTTTCCCCCCACAGAGCTGGACCATCCGTGGTCCAGCTGTGCTTGCTGTGAAACTCTCAATCCAGAGCGTTTCAGATTGCTGGTCTTGGTGGGTGTGGGACCCATGGAGCCAGATCACCATGCTCCCTGTTTCAGCCCCCTTTTCTTCAGTTGAAAAGGCGCATGTGTATGAAAGAAGCTAAGAAACAAGAGTCAAATGCATTGGTAGTCTTTTGCATTAACCTGTTTACCATTTCTGGTAGTCTTTACTCCATTTTTGGATTTGAGTTATGGCTGGATATTGTTTTCTTGCTGCAATGTAGGTTTATTCCTTCTGCATTCCTTTATGCTATAGCTTTCATACATATCACATTTATACATAATTCAAAACATACCATTTTGTAATTGTTGTTTGGTACAATATTTTTAAAACCAAGAAAAGGAAGAATAAATTTGCAGTTATAATGTCCTTTGTAATTACCTTTACTAGACAAACTTCCTGTAGTATTTCTTGTAAGGAAGGCATCCTAGCAACAAATTCTCTCTTAGTTTTAGTTTATCTGCAAATGTTTTTATTTTGCCTTAACATTTGAAAGATGCTTCTGTTTGATATAAGAGTCTTGGTTGCCTGTCTTTTATTATTTTAAAAATGTCATTTCACTGTCTTCTGGCTTCCATGTTTCTGATAAATCATCCATCACTGTTATTGTGGTTTCCTTCTAGGTGATGGATAGATTACTTTTCTTTGCTACTTTTGAATTTTCCATTTATTTAGGGTGGATATCTTTGCATTTATCCTACATAGAGTTTGTTAACTTCATCAAAATGGGAATGTCTTCAGATATAATTTCCTCAAACTTTTTTTGTACATCTTTTCTTACTCATCTCCCATTCTGGAACTCTCAATGTCCATATGTTAGTATGCTTGATGTTTGTCACAAAGGTCCCTGAGACTGTGTTCACTTTTATTCTTTTAATTTTCTCTCAGTTCATTAGATTAAATTATGCCTACTGATGTATTATTAAACCTGCTGATTCTTTCTTCTTTCTTCTTCCATTTAAAATATAATGTTGAGCTCCTCTAATGAATTTTAATTTTAATTAATTTTCCAGAATTAATTAAAAATTTCCAGAATTTTTATTTGTTTTTTCTTTCAAATAATTTTCATCTCTTTAATGATAGTCTCTGTTTAATGAAACACTGTCATTATTTCATCTTTTGGTTATTTGAACATGGTTTTCTTTACTTGTTTGAATATCCTTAAATATCTGCATTGTATTATTTGTTTTCTAAGTCCAAGATGAAAGTACAATTCTATTGCCTGATTTTGTTGTTGTCATTTTTTTCTTTAATTTCAACTTTTATTATATATCAAATGGTACTCATTATGCAGGTTTGTTATACGGATAAACTGCATGCTGTGGCTTGAGATTCCAGTGATCCTATCATCCAGGCCATAAACATATTACCAAATGTGGTTGTTCAGCTGGTTTGTTTTTTGCGTGTTAATTTGTTTAAGTTTTTTGTAGATTCTGGATACTAGGCATTTGTTAGATGCATAATCTGCAAATATTTTCTCCCGTTCTGTTATCTGTTTATTGACTCTGTTGATTATTTATTTCATTGTGCAGAAGCCGCTTACTCTATGTAGGGTCCCATTTTTCAATTTCGTTTTTGGTGCAATTACTTTTAGGAATGTAGCCATAAATTCTTTGCCAAAGCTCATGTCAAGTAAATTATTTACTAGATTTTGTTTCTTTTATTTTTATTTTTATTTTACTTTAAGTTCTGGGATACATGTGCTGAACTTGCAGGGTTGTTGCATAGGTTTACATGGTAGTTTGCTGCACCTGTGAACCCGTCATCTAGATTTTAAGCCCTGCGTGCATTAGATATTTGTTCTAATGCTCTCCCTCCCCTTTCCTCCATCCTCTGATAGGCCACGTGTGTGATGGTCCCCTCCCTGTGTCCATATCTTCTCATTGTTCAGTTCCCACTTATGAGTGAGGACATGCAGTGTTTGATTTTCTATTCCTGTGTTAGTGTGCTGAGGATGTTTGTTTCCAGCTTCATCCATGTCCCTACAAAGGACACAAACAAATTCTCTTTTATGGCTGCATAGTATTTTTTGGTGTAGATGTGCCACATTATCTTTATCCAGTCTATCATTGATGGGCATTTGGGTTGGTTCCAAATATTTGATATTGTAAATGGTGCAGCAATAAACATACAGGTGCACGTGTCTTTAGAGTAGAATGATTAATAATCCTTCGGGTATATACCCAATAATGGAATACCTGGGTCAAATGGTATTTCTGTTTCTAGATCCTTGAGATATCAAAATACTGTTTTCCACAATGGTTGAAATAATGTACACTCCCACCAAGAGTGTAAAAGCATTTCTATTTCTCCAAATCCTGGCCAGTATCCGCTGTTTCCAGACTTTTTAATAATTGCCATTCTAACTGGTGTAAGATGATGTTTTATTGTGGTTTTCATTTGCATTTCTCTAATGACCAGTGATGATGAGCTTTGTTCATGTTTATTGGCCACATAAATATCTTTTTTTTTTTTTTGAGAAATGACTGATTAGCCAGTTTTCCCAGCACCATTTATTAAATAGGTAATTATTTCCTCATTGCTTCTTTTTGTTAGGTTTGTCAATAATCATACGGTTGTAGATGTGTGGTGTTATTTCTGAGGATTGCTTCTTTTTGTCAGGTTTGTCAATAATCAGATGGTTGTAGATGTGTGGTGTCATTTCTGAGGCCTTTGTTTTGCTCCATGCTTCTATGTATCTGTTTTGGTGCCAATACCATGGTGTTTTGTTACTGTAGCCTTGTAGCATAGTTTAAATTCAGGTAGCATGATGCCTCCAACTTTGCTCTTTTTGCTTAGGATTGTCATGGCTATATGGGCTCCATTTTAATTTCATATAAAATTTTAATTAGTTTTTTCTAGTTATGTGAACAATGCCAATGGTATTTTTATGAGGATAGCATTGAATCTATAAATTACTTTGGGCAGTATGGCCATTTTCACGATATTTATTCTTCCTATCCATGAGCATGGAATGTTTTTTTCCTTTCCATTTGTTTGTTCCTCTCTTATTTCCTTGAGCAGTGGTTGGTAGTTCTCCTTGAAGAGGTCCTTTATATCCCTTGTAAGTTGTATGTCTGGGTTTTCTTATTTTCTTTGTAGCAATTGTGAATGGGAGTGCATTCAAGATTTGGCTCTCTATTATTGGTGTATAGGAATGCTTGTGATTTTTGAACATTGGTTTCATATCCTGAGACGTTGATGAAATTTCTTATCAGCTTAAGGAGTTTTTAGGCTGAGACAGTGGGGTTTTCTAAATATACAATCATGTCAACTGCACACAGAGACAATTTGACTTCCTCTCTTTCTATTCGAATAACTTTATTTCTTTCTTTTGCCTGATTTCCCTGATCAGAGCTTCCAATACTATGCCAAATTGAAGTAGTGAGAGAGAGCATCCTTGTGTTGTGTCAGTTATTCAAGAAAATGCTTCCAGTTTTTGCCATTTGGTATGAGATTGGCTGTGGGTTTGTCATAAATGGCTCGTTATTTTGAGAGATGTTCCATCAATACCTAGTTTACTGAGAGTTTTTAGCATGAAGAAGTTCTAAATTCTATCAAAGTCCTTTTCTGCATCTATTGAGATAATCATATTTTTTATTGGTTCTTTTTATATGATGGATTACGTTTATTGATTTGCCTATGTTGAGTAAGCCTTGCATCACAGGAATGAAGCTGACTTGCTCATGGTGGATAACTTTTTTTGATATGCTGCTGGATTCGATTTGCCAGTATTTTATTGAGAAAATTTTCATAAATATTTACCAGAAACATTGGCCTGACATTTTCTGTTTTTGTTGTGACTTTGCCAGGTTTTGGAATCAGGATGATGCTGGCCTTGTGAAATGAGTTGGACAGTAGTCCCTTTTTTTGTTGTTGTTGTTTGGAATAGTTCAGAATGAATAGTACCAGCTCTTCCTTACACCTCTGGTAGAATCTGGATGTGAATCCATCCGATCCTGGGCTTCTTTTTTGGTTGGTAGGCTATTAATTACTGCCTCAATTTCAGAACATGTTATTGGTCTATTCAGGGATTAGACTTCTTCATGGGTTACTTTTGGGAGGGTGTATGTTTCCAGAAATGTGTCCATTTCTTCTAGATTTTCTAGTTTATTTTCATAGAGGTGTTTATAGTATTCTCTGATGGTAGATTGTATTTCTGTGAGATCACTGGTGATATTCCCTTTATCATCTTTTTATTGTGTCTATTTGATTCTTCTCCTTTTTTTGTTATTAGTCTGGCAAGTTGTTTATCTATAGTGTTCATATTTTTGAAAAACCACCTCCTGGATTCATTGATTTTTTTTTTTTCGAAGACTTTTGTGTGTCTTTATCTCTTTCAGTTCTGCTCTGATATTAGTTATTCCTTGTCTTCTGATTGTTTTTAAATTTGCTTGCTCTTGTTTCTCTAGTTCTTATAATTGTGATGTTAGGGTGTTCATTTTATATCTTTCTGGCTTTCTCCTGTGAGCATTTATTGCTGTAAATTTCCCCCTACACACTGCTTAACTGTGTCACACATATTCTGGTATGCTGTGTCTTTGTTCTCATTGGTTTCAAAAAAGTTATTTATTTCTGCCTTAATTTTGTTATTTACCCAGTAGTCATTCAGGAGCACATTGTTCTGTTTCCATGTACTTGTGTGATTTTTAGTGAGGTTCTTAATACTGAGTTTTAGTTTGATTGCACTGTTTTTGTCTGTGAGAATTTGTTACGATTTCCATCATTTTGCATTTGCTGAAGAGTGTTTTACTTACAATTATGTGATCGATTTTAGAATAAGTGCTATGTGGAAGATGGCTGATTAGGAGAAGCTCAGGATTGCAGCTCCCGGTGAAAGTGTGGAGGGTGAGTGGACACCGCATTTCCAGACGAATTTTTATTGCCCACAGACCAGGATATTCCGAGGCGGAGGAGCCCTAAGGGTCACCAGTACAGCTGTTTTGGCCAACGCGGTGGGTCTCCACACAAAATACATGGGTCCAGGTGCTGTTTTAGCTGGTGATTGGAGCTCCTGGGAGACAGATTACCCATTCAAATGATAAAAAGGGGACTGAAACAGGGAGCCAAGCCAGAAGATTCCCAGGCAAAAAAGTGTCACGAATCTCCACGTGGCTGTTTCAGCTGGCTCAGTGAGTTGCCGCATGGGAAACCACACAGATCAGGGAGACTTTTCAACAGGCGACTGAAACACCTGGGAGATAGAGTCACTCATTCAGCTGAAAAAAGCGAGACTGAAACAGGGAGCCAGACCAGGAGATTCCCAGGCAAAAAAGCGTCACAAGTCTCCAGCAGCTATTTCAGTCGGTGCAGCAGGTCTATGCACAAGAAATCACACAAATCTGGGCACCATTTCAACTGGTGACTGGGATGCCTGGGAGACAGATTGACTGATAAAACTGAAAAAAAAGGGGGTCAGAGGCAGGGAGCCAGGTGATCAGGCTCTGCTAGTCCCACAACACAAAACACAGCATTCTGAAATGCTCTGGATTGAGAGATTCACAGCAAGCACAGCTGAACCAGGAATGGTCCCGTGCTGTGGGGGAAGGGCGTCTGCCATTACTGAGGCAGTACACCACTACCAAGGTAGTCCGCCATTGCTGAGGCAGCCCCCCCATTGCCAAGGCAGTACACCATTACAGAGAGAGTCCGCCATTAGACAGGTGGGCTGCCATTGCTGAGACAGTTCTAACTATAGCCCTATAAACAGGACTGCAGGGAAACTCACATGGCAGCTGGGCAGAGACTGCAGCAGCTCAGAAAAGCCTCTGGAGGCAGACTGTGACTAGGCTGCCTCCTCGCTGGGCAGGGCAGCCCTAAAAAAAGGTAGCAGCAAAACAGCAACATATAAATAAAGTCCTAACTACCTGGAACAGAGCACCTGGGGAAAAAAAAAATGCGTCTATGAGTTCTGCTGCAGCAGACTTCAACATACCTACCAAGCAGCTCTGAATGGAACAGCAGAGCTCACATCTCAGCACTGGAGCTCCTATGAAGGACAGACTGTCTCCTCAAGCAACTCCCTGACCCCCGTATATCCAAAGAGTCATCTCATAAAAGAGAGCTCAGACTGACATCTGGCAGGTATCCATCTGGGACAAAGACAGCAGAAGAATCTGGCAGCAACCCTTATTTTTCTGCAGCTGCTGCAGATGATCCCCAGGCAAGCAGGGCCTGGAGTGGACCTGAGCAGTCCTACAGCAGAGGGGCCAGACTGAAAGAAGGAAAACTAAGAAACAGAAACAAATAACATCATCAGCAACAAACAGGACCTCTACTCAGAGATCCTATCTGAAAGTCAACAACTACAAAGACAACAGGTGGATAAATCCACAAAGATGGGAAGAAAACAGCTCAAAAAGGATGAAAACCCTCAAAACCAGAATGTCTCTCCTCCTACAAGGAATCACAACTCTTCATCAGCAAGGGAACAATGCTGGATGGAGAATGATTGTGATGAATTGACAGAATCAGGCTTCAGAAGGTGGGTAATAAGAAACTTCTCTGAGCTAAAAGAAAATGTTCTAACCCAATGCACAGAAATTAAGAAATTTGAAAAAAGATTTGACGAAATGCTAACGAGAATAAACAGCTTAGAGAGGAATATAAGTGAATTGAAGGAGCTGAAAAAGACAACATGAGAACTTCACAAAGCATACACAAGTTTCAACAGCTGAATTGACCAAGCAGAAGAAAGGATATCAGGGGGTCAAAGATCAACTCAATGAAATAAAACAAGAAAGCAAGATTAGAGAAAAAAGGTAGAAAGGAATGAAGAAAGTCTCCAAGAAATATGGGAATATGTGAAAAGACCTAATCTACATTTGATAGGTGTACCTGAATGTGATGGAGAGAATGAATCCAAGCTGGAAAACACTCTTCAGGATGTTATTCAGGAAAACTTCCCCAACCTACCTAGGCAGGCCAATATTCAATTCTAGGAAATACAGAGAACACCACAAAGATATTCCTCAAGAAGAGCAACCCCAAGGCACATAATCGTCAGATTCACAAGGGTGGAAATAAAGGAGAAAATGCTAAGGGCAGCCAGAGAGAAAGGTCAGGTTACCCACAAACGGAAGCAATCAAACTCAAAGCGGATATCTTGGCAGAAAACCTACAAGCCAGAGGAGAGTGGGGACCAATATTCAACATCCTTAAAGAAAAGAACTTTCAACCCAAAATTTCATATTCAGCCAAACTAAGCTTAAGTGAAGGAGAAATAAAACCCTTTATGAACAAGCAATGACTCAGAGATTTAATAACCACCAGGCATGCTTTACAAGAGCTCCTGAAAGAAGCACTAAACATAGAAAGGAACAAACAGTACCAGGCACTCCAAAAACATACCAAATGGTAAAGAGCATCAACACAATGAAGAAACTGCATCACCTAATGGGAAAAACAGCCAGCTAGCATCAAAATGGCAGGATCAAATTCAAACATACCAATATTAACCCTAAATTTAAATGAGTTAAGCATCCCAGTCAAAAGACACAGACTGGCAAATTGGATAACAAGCCAAAACCCATTGGTGTGCTGTATCCAGGAAACCTATCTCACATGCAAGGATACACAGAGACTCAAAGTAAAGGTGTGAAGGAAGATTTACCAAGCAAATGGAGAACAAAAAAAGCAGGAGTTGCAATTCTCATCTCTGATAAAATAGACTTTAAAAAAACAAAGATCAATAGAGACAAACAAGGACATTACATAACGGGAAAAGGATCAATGCAAAAAGAAGAGCTAATGACCCTAATAGAGGGAGACTTTAACACACCATTGTCAATATTAGACAGATCAATGAGACAGAAAGTTGACAAGGATATCCAGGACTTGAACTCAGACCTGGACCAAGCAAACCTAATAGACATTTACAGAACTCTCCACAACAAATCCACAGAATATACGTTCTTCTCAGCACCACATCATACCTACTCTAAAACTGACCACATAATTGGAAGTCAATCACTCCTCAGCAAATGCAAAAGAATGGAAATCATAACAAACAGTCTCTCAGACCACAGTACAATCAAGTTAGAACTCAGAATTCAGAAACTAACTCAGAACCGCACAGCTTCATGGAAACTGAACAACTGGCTCTTGAATGTTGACTGGATAAACAACGAAATGAAGGCAGAAATAAAGACGTTCTTCGAAACCAATGAGAACGAAGACACAACATACCAGAATCTCTGGGACACATTTAAAGCAGTCTCTAGAGGAAAATATATAGCAATAAATGCCCACATGAGAAGCAAGCAGAGATCTAAAATTGGCACCCTATCATCAAAACTGAAAGAGCTAGAGGAGCAAGATTAAAAAAACTCAAAACCTAGCAGAAGACAAGAAATAACTAAGATCAGAGCAGAACTGAAGAAGATAGAGACACAAAAAAACCCTTCAAAAACTCAATAAATCCAGACCACTAACCAGATTAATAAAAAAGAAAAGAGAGAATAATCAAACAGATGCAATGAAAAACGATAAAGGGGATATCACCACAGATTCCACAGAAATTCAAACCATCATTGGAGATTATTACAAACAACTTTATGCACATAAACTAGTAAACCTGGAAGAAGTGGATAAATTCCTGGACACTTGCATCCTTCCAAGCCTAAACCAGGAAGAAGTTGAAACCATGAATAGACCAATAACAAGGTCTGAAGTTGAGGCAGCAATTAAGAACCTACCACCCAAAAAAAGCCCAGGTCCAGATGGGTTCACAGCCAAATTCTACCAGACATACAAAGAGAAGCTGGTACCATTCCTTCTGAAACTATTCCAAACAATCCAAAAAGAGGGAATCCTTCCCAAATTATTTTAAGAGACCAACATCATCCTGATACCAAAACCTGGCAGAGACTCAACAAGAAAATAAAACTTCAGGCCAATATCCATGATGAATATAGATGCAAAAATCTTCAGTGAAATACTGACAAAAAGATAGGCAAGGACTTCATGACCAAAACACCAAAAGCATTGGCAACAGAAGCCAAAATAGACTAATGGGACCTAATCAAACTCCACAGCTTCTGCACGGCAAAAGAAACAGTCATTAGAGTGAATCAGGAACCAACAGAATGGGAAAAAATTTTTGCAATCTACCCATCTGAAAAATGGCTAATATCCAGAATCTGTAAAGAACTAAAACAGATTTACAAGAAAAAAACAAACAAGCCCATTCAGAAGTGGGCAAAGGATTTGAACAGACACTTTACAAAAGAAGACATACATGAGGCCAACAAACATATGAAAAACTGCTCATCATCACTGGCCATTAGAGAAATGCAAATCCAAACTACTTCGAGATACCATCTCACGCCAGTTAGAATGGTGATCATTAAAAAATTTGGGGACAACATATGCTGGAGAAGATGTGGAGATATAGAAACACTTTTACACTGTGGGTGGGAGTGTAAACTAGTTCAACCATTGTGGAAGACAGTGTGGCACTTCCTTAAGGACCTTGAAATAGAAATTCCATTTGATCCAGTAATCCCATTACTGGGTATATATCCAAAGTATTATAAATCATTCTACTCTAAGGACACATGAACACGAATGTTCATTGTGGCACTTTTTACAATAGCAAAGACCTGGAACCAACCCAGTTGTCCATCAATGATAGACTGGACAGGGAAAATGTGGCACATATACATCATGGAATATTATGCAGCCATCGAAAACGATGAGTTTTTGTCCTTTGTAGGGACATGGGTGAACCTGGAAACTGTCATTCTCAGCAAACTGACACAGGAACAGAAAATCAAACACCGCATGTTCTCACTCATAGGCGGGTGTTGAACAATGAGAACACATGGACACAGCGAGGGGAGCATCACACAATGGGGTTTCTCAGGGGTAAATAGGGGAGGGACAGTGCGGGGTGGGGAGATGGGGAGAGATAGCATGGGGAGAAATGCCAGCTATAAGTGATAGGGATGAAGGCAGCAAATCACACTGCCATGTGTTTACCTATTCAATAATCTTGCCTATTCTTCACATGTATCCCAAAACCTAAAATGCGATTAAAAAAAAATAAGTGCTATGTGGTACTCAGAGGAATGTGTATTCTGTTGATTTGGGGTGGAAAGTTCTGTAGATGTCTATTAGATTTTCTTGGTCCAGGGCTGAGTTCAAGTCCTGAATATCCTTGTTAATTTTCTGTCTCATTGATCTGTCTAATGTTGACAGTAAGGTGTTAAAATCTCCCACTATGAATGTGTGGGAGTCTAAGTTTCTTTGTAGGTCTCTAACAACTTGCTTTATGAAACTGGTGCTCCTGTATTGGGTGAATATATATTTAGGATAGTTAGCTCTTCTTTTCGCGTTGATCATTTTACCATTATGTGATGCTCTTCTTTGTTTTGTTTTGTTTGTTTATTTGTTTGTTTGATCTTTATTGGTTTGAAGTATGTTTTATCACAGACTAGGATTGCAACCCCTGCTTTTCTTTGTCTTCCATTTGCTTGGTAAATATTCCTGCATCCCTTTATTTTAAACTTATCTGTGTCTTTGCACATAAGATGTGTCTCCTGAATACAGCACACTGATGGGTCCTGATTCTTTATCCATTTTGCAAGTCTGTGTCTTTTAATTCAAGCATGTAGCGCATTTACATTTAAGGTTAATATTATTATGTGTAAAATTGATTCTGTCATAATGATGCTAGCTAATTATTTTGCACATTAGTTGATGCTGTTTCTTCATAGTGTCACGGGTCTTTATATTTAGGTGTGTTTTTGCAGTGGCTAGTCCCAATTTTTACTTTCCATATTTAGTGCTTTCTTGAGAAGCTATTGTAAGGCAGGCCAGGTAGTGACAAAATCCCTCAGGATTTTCTTGTCTGGAAAGGGTTTTATTTCTCATTTGCTTATGAAGCTTAGTTTGGTTGGATATAAATTTTTGGGTTAAAAATTTTTTTCTATAAGAATGTTGAATATAGGTCCCCACTCTCTTCTGACTTGTAGGATTTCTGCAGAGACATTTGCTGTTAGTCTGATTAGTTTTCTTTGTAGGTAACCTGACGTCTTCCTAGCTGCCCTTAACATTTTTTACTGCCTTTCAACTTTGGAGAATCTGATTATGATGTGTCTTGGGTTGCTCTTCTTGAGGAGTATCTTAGTGGTGTTCTCTGTATTTCCTGAATTTCAATGTTGGCCTGTCTTGCTAGGTTGGAGAAGTTTTCCTGGATAATATCCTGAAGTGTGTTTTCCAAGTTGGTTCGATTCTCCCCATCACTTTCAAGGACCCCAATCAATGGTAAGTTTGTTCTTTTCACATATTCTCATATTTCTTGGAGATTTTTTCCCCTCCTTTTCATTCTTTTTTTTCTCTAATCTTGTCTTTATGCATTCCTAGTATTGCTTTAGAACATGCTCTTTTAGCTCAGGTAAGTTTTTTATTAGCCACCTTCTGAAGCCTACTTCTGTCATTTCATCAAACTCTTTCTCCATGCAGTTTTGTGCCCTTGATGGAGAGGAGTTGTGATAACTTGTAGGAGAACAGACACTCTGGTTTTTGGAATTTTCAACATTTTTGTCCTTTTTTTTTCTCTTATTAGTGGATATATCTGTCTTTGATCTTTGAGGCTGATAACCTTCGTATGGTGTTTTCTATGGGGGTCCTTTACATTGACGTTGATTTTTTTGCTTTCTTTTTTTTAGTTTTCTCTTTAAACAGTCATGACCCTCTTCTGCAGGTCAGCAGCAGTTTGTTAGAGGTCCACTCCAGACTCTATTTACCTGGGTATCACCAGCAGAGATTGCAGAACAGAAAGGATTGCTACCTGCTTCTTCCTCTCGAAGATTCATCCCAGTAGGGCACCACCTTGATGCCAGCTAGAGCTCTCTTGTAGGAGGTGTCTATCAAACCCTGTTGGGAGATCTCTCCCAGTCAGGAGACACTGGGGTTAGGGATCCACTTAAAGAAGCATTCTCCCCTTAGCAGAGCTCAAGTACTGAGATTGGAGAAGTCCCCTTTGTCAGGATTTGCTGCTCTCCTCAGAGCCAGCATGCAGAAGTCTTCAAGTTCACTGAAGCTGTGCCAACAGCTGCCCTTTCCCCAGGTGCTCTGTCCCAGGGAGATGGAAGTTTTATCTATAAGCCCCTGCCTGGGGATGCTGGCTTTCTTTCAGAGATGCCTTGCCCAGTGAGGAGAAACCTAGAGAGGTAGCTTGGCCACAGCTGCTTTGCCATGCTGTGTTGAGTTTTGTCCAGCCTGTACTTCCAGGCCTCTTTATCACTCTCAGGGAAAAACTGCTTCATCAAGCCTCAGTAATGATGGATGCCCCTCTTTCCACAAAGCTAAATTGTACCAGATTGATATCAGACTCCTGTGCTGGTAGTGAGAATTTCAAGCCAGTGGTTCTTAGCTTGCTTGTCTCCATGGGATTGGGACCCACTGAGCGAGACCAATTGGCTCTCTGACTTCAGCCCCCTTTCCAGAGGAGTGAATGGTTTTGTCTTGCTGGGGTTCCAAATGCCACTGGTTTTCCAAGAGAAATTAAAAAGAAAAAGAGAACTCTTGCAGCCAGGGGCTCAGTGTCTGCCCAAACACCCACCCAGTTTTGTGCTTCAAACCCAGGTCCCTCGTGGTGTAGACACAAGAGGGAATCTCCTCTTCTATGGATTGCAAAAACCATGGGAAAAGCATAGTATCTGGGCTGGATAGCACAGTCCCTCACAGCTTCCCTTGGCTGGAGGATGGAAGCCCACTTTTCCTTGCACTTCCTGGTGAGGTGATGCTCCACTCTGCTTCTGCTCCCTCTCCAGGGTCTGCACCCACTACCTAACCAGTCCCAATGAGATGAACAGGTTACCTCAGTTGGAAATGAAGAAATCACCTGCCTTCTGCATTGGTCTCACTTGGAACTGCAGACTGAAGCTGTTCCTATTGTGCCATCTTGACATCTGTCTTCCTAGGTTTTCTTCTAGATTATTATTATTTCTTGAGATAGAGTCTTGCTCTGTCACCCATGTTAGGGTGCAGTGATTCAATCTCAATTCACTGCAATCTCTGCCTCCTAGGTTCAAGTAATTCTCCTGCCTCAGCCTCCCAAGTAGCAGGGAATACAAGGCACCCACCCAGCTGTTAGGATTTTTATAGCTTGAAGTCTTACATTTAAATATTTAATCTACTTTAAGTTAATTTTTGTATATGGTGATGGATAGAGATCCAGTTTCATTCTTCTGCATATGGCTGGCAAGCTATTACAATGTAATTTATTGAATAGGAAGTTCTTTCCTTCATTGCTTACTTTTTCTCATTTTGTTGAAGATTAGATGGTCATAGGTGGTAGGTTTATATCTGGGTTTTCGATTCTGTCCCCTTGGTCTATGTGACTATTTTTTTATAAAAGTACCATGCTGTTTTGATTACTGTAGCCTTATACTACACTTGGGAGTTGAGCAATATGATGCTTCTGAATTTGTTATTTTTGGTTAATATTGCTTTAGTTGAAGGAGGGATTCAAGATGGCAGATTAGACAAAACTCCAGTGCACAACACCCAGCGAAAGAGATGCAGAAACCCAGAGATCTACTAGCTCCAACCGAGGTACCAGGTGCATTTCGACGGGTCTTGTCCAAGGGTGAGCAAAGCCCACTCAGGGCAGACCGAGGCGGGGAGGGGTGCTGCTTCACCCAGAAAGTGCATCTGACCAGCTAGTTGGAGGCTCCACCTCTGGCACTCCAGTCGAGATGCAGCGCTTCCCTCAGAAGCCTAAGAAATACACAGAACAGGGGATTTTTGCCAGTCAAGTGCCAGGAATTACAAGTGTGAAGTTGAATAAGAGTCTGCAGACTGAGCTTTCGCACCCACCCCGACCCAGACAGAGAGGAGCTGTAAGCAAGAGCAGCTACATTGACCCTACTCCATGACCAGAGAGAGAGAAAGCTGAAAGGGGGAGACTGCCAGGTGCGGTTGGGCTGGTCCTTAACCTCCCACACAAACCCCAGAGGGCTGAAGCTCTGACTCTAGTGGGTTGCGTAGCCGGTGCCACAGTCTGAGATGAACCCTGAATGATCCAGCCCAGTGGAGGAAGGACACAACCCACCACTAAAGGGGTAGGACTGGGTTACATGTTTTAACAAAAAACACAGGAAGTCTACATAGCAAGGGAACGGCATTCTTGACAATCCAGCAGCAACAAAAGATCAGCGGAAGAGGTGGGCCTAATCTCCCAGCATAAACAAAAAAGACACAGGAAGCTTCCCTAGTAACCTGAAGGAGTCCCTAGAAACCAAGTAGTGCCCTCACAGGCAGACAAGCGACCTCATCAAGCAGCTTTTTAACATCACAACCAGGTAAATCCACAAAGAAGGGGAAAGAACCAGCGCAAAAAAGGTGAAAATATCAAAGACCAGAACACCTCTTTTCCTTCAAGGGATCACAACTCCTCAACAACACAGAATCACAACTTGACTGAGAAGGAGTGCAAAGAATTGAGAGAAAAAACATTCAGAAGGTATATAATAACAAACTTTTCAGAGCTGAGGGAACACGTTCTAACTCAATGCAAACAAACCAAAAACCTTGAAAAAAGGTAAGACGAAATGCTAACAAGAATAACCAGCTTATAGAACAACATAAACGACTTGATAGAGTTGAAAAACACAACAAGAGAATTACATGAAGCAAACATAAGCTTTTTTTTAATATATATACTTTTTATTGCATTTTAGGTTTGGGGGTACATGTGAAGAACATGAAAGATTGTTACATAGGTACACACATGGCAGTGTGATTTACTGCCTTCCTCCCCATCACCTATATCTGGTATTTCTCCCCATGATATTCCTCCCCAACTCCCCACTCCCCACTGTCCCTCCCCTTTTTCCCCCCGACAGACCCCAGTGTGAGATGCTCCCCTCCCTGTGTCCATGTGTTCTCATTGTTCAACACCCGCCTATGAGTGAGAATATGCGGTGTTTGATTTTCTGTTCTTGTGTCAGTTTGCTGAGAATGATGGCTTCCAGGTTCATCCATGTCCCCACAAAGGACTCGAACTCATCATTTATGATGGCTGCATGATATTCTAATGACCAGTGATGATGAGCATTTTTTCATATGTTTGTTGGCTTCATGTATGTCTTCTTTTGTAAAGTGTCTGTTCATATCCTTCGCCCACTTTGTTTGTGTATATGGGACTCATTATTTTTTTCTTGTATGTCTCATAAATTTTTGTTGAAAACTAGATGCTTTAGTCAACAAACTTTATCAGCTCTTGATTCTAATTTTTCTCTACCTCTGGGGCATGTTGCTACAGGTGTCACATTAGTATCACTGACATTAATGCTTTCACTGAATTTTTTGCATCTGAGATCTTCCATATTCTACCCCATGTAAAATCAGCCTCTCTCAGGCACGGTTGCAGAGCTGCAAGTACTTATGACTTGCCATGACCTTGTTTAGAACTTCCACAATAAGGTGCCACAGGTAATGGATGCTGTTGCATGTAGCAGTATACTCTACTTGCCCACAACCAATGTTGTGTAACGTGGGTCTAGAAAGAATGGAAGTTGTGAGTCTTTAAGGTCTGCCTTGCCCTACCCAGTGTGAAACTTTTGTAACTCAAAGCTGTATCTGAGGAGTGGAGGGGGAAATCAGATCCCAGCTTAAATATCATAGACTCTAACTTTTCTTTTTAGGAATCACTAACTTTTCTTGAATAAATGCTCCTGAATTTGATTTACACCATTTGATCAATTTTCACACTTGAAATGGTTGTTTCCATAATTATTTCCAGTTTTATTGCTGGTTTCTTTGAGAAAGAATTTGCTGAGCTTCTTACTCAACTATTCTGGGAGGCTCATTTTTACTTATTTATATTTTTATTTACGTGTTTATTTGCTTGTTAGTTTAACAAAAAGTAATTATGCACTTTGTGCAAATGCAATGTCCTAGTCAATGGGGATTACATAGGTGAACAATATAGATACAGACCACAGCCTTTCTGGAGCTTACAATATAGCATGGTATTTTGTTAGGTAGAATTTTTACTTACACTACATGAACATTTTATTTTGTGTGTCTATCTTATCAGTCGGTGAGGTGACCAAGCCCATTCTGTTGAAACATCACAAAGTCAAGTTTGTTCTCAGAGAAAAAGAATGCTGTGATCAATTTTTGATGACTGGCATAGGTAGAAAAGGGACCCTTGAGAATAACATGTTATGATCTTGCCAAACCTGACATATAAATCTTGAGATTCACACTAATGCTGGTTGCTGCAGAGGTTACAAAAAATCTGCTCAGTATTCCTAGCACCAAAATCAATGGGCTTCTTGGATGAGATAATTAAAATGCTATATGGTCAATGCTGTTTATCTCAGAATATAAATGGTCCAAGAGATCTTTGAGTACAAACAAGCACCTAAACTAAAGTAGAGAGAGAGGCGAAAGCCAGTGGAAGGTCACTTTTGTAAGCTGTTTCCTTTCATCTCTCCTGGAAATCACCTCTCCCAATTATTATGACATATAGGTATTATGTGATAATTGTGGTAGAACCAAAGTGGAAGAAAACTGTAAATAACTTCTTTGAGATACAATGATGTAAAACATTATTAATTGTATGTTATCAGGAAATAGCATAGGCTAATCAAACATTCTAAGAATCTGCAGTCTAGTCTTTCATTAAGATGTTATTCCAGTGACAGTATGCAAAGAAAAAATGATGAAGCAGGTTTCCAAGACAAGTAACATAATATATGTTTGTTGCAGTTTTTAGCATGGCTGTGAATGTTATCCATGACATGCTTACCTTTTCATACTCATGCTCCTCCTCTCACTCCTACATTAAAAATTTACTTTCTCCAGTTAGTGTAGTGTTTATACCCTTTGTCCACAGTGTTCCTGATGTGTCTTTCTGTTCCACTGCTTATGGGGTTTCTATTGCCTGGACCATTGTATTACTTACCCAATATCCTTCCTCTAAGTAATTTCTACTTTTCCTTCAAGATCCAGGTAAGGGGTCACCTATTCCAGAAAGCCTTCTTTTGTTTCCTTCTATTGTAATTCTCTTTTAACATTTGTTTGTCTCTTGTCCTAAGTTAGAGCTCCCTGAAAAACATGGAATGTATCTGACTCATCTAACACCAGTGCACAAAATATAGTCCACAACACATACTTTAAAAGTTTATTCTCATTGTAGAGTGTCAATGGAGCAAAGTAGGAGGAGGTGCTTTGATTTACTGACCACCAAGTGAGGCAGAAGATGAAGGGAAAAGAATTAATTAAGAGCAATAGGATTTGGAGTCAGACAGAGCTGGGTTTGAATTCTTATCACTTCACTTCATAGTTTACAGACCCTGTTCAGCCTCATGTTTCCTCTTCTGTGTAAAAATACTGTCACTTCCTCTGAAATCAGCTGTCATGGGTTAAATTCCCAGTTCCTATACTATCTTAGCTATGTGATTTTGAACATGTCTCCTAACTTTTTTTATATAAATTCCTTCATCTGTAAAATTAGGACAATAATAGCTACTCCCTCTTATAGGGCTGCTGTAAGATAAAATGAGATGGGATAGGTAAAACTCAGAACAATTCTAAGAACAGATAAAGCAAGGAAAACATACATAGCTAATACAATGAAGTAAAGCAGAGATATTGATATTACCTACATTAATATCAATATAAACATATACATGTGTTCAATAAATTATACTATTATCACTATTAATATTTTTAAAGAACTGTCCACATTCTTACATTATATTCTTCCAACCATCCTGCAAAGTCAATGTAGCATCCTCAACTTAGCTGTAAGAAAGTCAAGGCTCAAAAACTAAATATCTGATTTAATTTACATATCTTGTAAATAGGAGACAAACATAAGAAGCCTATACAAGCTTAAGAAACTGAGAAGTGCATTTCTTAGTAGAAAAAAGAAAAGAATAAGAACCAGGAACAAAACATTAATCTATTTGGCATCCAAAAATTCTACGTCTTTGACACAAGGTCTCCTAAACCTCATATATTTTTAGCTTTAGTAAGGACAACAATAACAAAACATGACTGAGTATTATCAACTCATGCATGTAGTGCAAATCACATTGCATTTGAAGTCAAATAGATTACAACTGAATTTCAGTCTTGACCCTGACCCTTAAATCACTTTATAAGTCATTCAGTTTCCTGAGGTTTTAAACAAATATAACTTCAGTGTGCTGTCAGGGATTTGCGGAAAACATAAATGAGATAATGTGTAGAATTTCTAGCTCCTAGTATCTAGTATATTTTAGGTACTTGATAAATTGCAGCTATCACCTATCACGAGTCTTGTATCCATATAATCTAGAATATCTTCCGGCTTACAATGGACACTCTAAATGTCTTCAAGGGCTAAACTAGAGGGAAAAGTTGCAAACCATGGGAAGCCTTAAGCTGAGGAAAATCCTCCCCAAAATGCATAAACAGTATATTTCTCCTTGGGTTCTATCCTATTGACTAAAGTGTTTTCCCTGTCTTCAGAAACTGCGTAACTAGGTGATGGAAACGTAAACAGAGCAACTTAGGCAGCAATTTTTTTTTCAAAGACTTAAGAAATTAAGGCCAGGCATGGTGTCACATACCTGTAATCCCAGCACTTTGGGAGGCCAACAGGCAAATCACCTGAGGTCAGGATTTCGAGACCAGTCTAGCCAACATGGTGAAGCCCCGCCTCCACTAAAAATACAAAAATTATCCAGGTGTGTAATACTACAGGAATATTGCACATTCCCATAATACCAGCTACTCGGGAGGCTAAGGCAGTAGAATCACTTGAACCTGGAGATTTCAGTGAGATGAGATTGTGCCATTACACTCCAGCCTATGTAACAACTGTGAAACTCTGTCAAAAGAAAGAGAAAGAAAGAAAGAAGAAAGAAAGAAAGAAAGAAAAAGAAAGAAAGAAAGAAAGAAAGAAGGAAGGAAGGAAGGAAGGAAGGAAGGAAGGAAGGAAGGAAGGAAGGAAGGAAGAAAGAAAGAAAAAGAAAGGAAGGAAGGAGAAGTTAAGGGTGAGTGACTAAAATCAAGGAGAGTGTAAGAATGAGAAAATTATGGATAGGGACTATTTTATACCCTCTCCCTCATCCTCCACAACTCTTATGTTAATTTACATGTATTATTTCATTTAACCTCAACAGCAACACTGCAAGACATAGATTATTCTGACTTCCTAGCTAGGAAATAAGTTGAGAAAGATTCAGTGTCTTCCTCCAGGATGCACAAGTAGAAAATTGCATACTGAAGGATTCCGAATTCCAAGTTTAAGTGGAACACAGGTTTACTGAGTATGAACGTGTATTTAGTGAAGACCTTTCTATCTTCATCTCAAAGAATAGTGTGGTTCCCTGCACAAGACGCTGGAGAAACCATAGAAACTGATCTAGTACATATCCAGGGGCCTTTAAACCTCACATAATCATGATCCATCCATGGCTTCAAAATCAGTTGAAAAAAACTGGTTTGGTCAACAACAGAACAAATTGAATTCAAAGGGGATGATAGCTAAGGTGAGTAAATAATCTCTTGGAGAATTGTCTTTTGTATGAGAATCTTCTGGGAAGCCACAGATCCTGAGAAAAGCTTAACTTGGTTTTATTCAGAGCAGCCAGGGGAGACTTTGGATCTAGTGTGACAACACAGTGTGATAGAAGACAAGTGGCTGAAACTCCCTAAGGCACAGTTCTGTAAAATGTAAATACTCATATGCACTTGTAGGATTCTTGTGGACAGATCAGATATTGGCAAAATATCTTTCACATATGACATTAGCAACAGTTTTCTGGAGTTTTCAGTCACACAACATTTTTATACCTACATGTTTAAAACTTGTCCAACTGCAAAAGAAAATTATGGGTTTTTTTCAAAACATACATCTCTATCTCTTTAAGATTTATAGAATGCAAGAAATACAGTTAGGTACCTGTGTAAGCAAAGTTGAAAGGCCGTGTCAGAGGAACATGATGCTTAGGTGCCACTGTGGGATGTGAGGGGTATAAGAACACACCATCATCACCTAACATCTCCACCAACTCTTTACGCAGGCTTTCTTCCACTGCCTTAAACTTTTGGTATTTCTCATTTTTATATTTGAACTTTTCTTCCAACAAAGCCAGTCCTACAGTATAATAACATATATCGAGTTAAAGTAATAAACTTCATTTTAATTTCTAGTGTTCTTTATCTTTTCTTATTCAAGTAATACATATTCATTATAGAACAGTGAGAAAGTAATGAAAAAAGTACTTTATAATCTTACTACCCATTGTCAATCATTTAACTCCTTCTATTTTGTTTCAGTAATGCAATATAAAAAATTTCTAGCCTCTGCTACAGCATAATGTATCATAAGTATTGTTAACATCACTAAAAACCCATTATAGCTGGGCACAGTGGCTCATGCCTGTAATCCCAGCACTTCGTGAGACCAAGAGCAGCAGATCACTTGAACCCAGGAGTTTAAGACCAGCTTTGGAAATATGATGAAACCCCATTTCTACTAAAAATACAAAAATTAGCCAGGTATGATGGTGAACCCCTGCAGTCCCAGATTTCTTAAGCCCAGGAGGTTGATGCTATAGTGAGTCATGTTTGCACCACTCCACTCCAGCCTAGACATCACAGCGAGACCCTTAGAAAAGGGAAACAGAGAAAAATGTTTGGAAAATTTGCAGCCTGACGATGGAGAGAAAAAGAAAAAAAGAAAACATTTTCTAAGAGAAATTCAAGCCAGCTACGGAAATTTGCATAAGTAAGGAAGAGCCAAGTGTTAATCTCTAAGACAATGAGGAAAATGTTTCCAGGGCCTGTCAGAGAACTTTGTGGCAGCCCCTTCCATCACAAGGTTAGAGGCCTCTGACAGAACAGTGCAGGGTCAGAGGCCTAAAAGAGTAGGAAAGATGGTCTTGTCTAACAGGAAAAAATGGTTTCATGGGCCAAGCCCAGGGCCCCACTGCTGTGTGCAGTCCAGAGACTTGGTGCCCTGCATCCCAGCCCCTCTAGCCATGGCTAGAGCTATGGCTAAAAGGGGCCAATATTGAGCTCAGGTCATTGCTTCAAAAGATGCAAGCCCCATGCCTTGGTGGCTTCCACGTGATGTTGGGCCTGTGCGTGAACAAAAATGAAGAATTGAGGTTTGGGAACCTCTGCCTAGATTTTAGAGGAAGTATGGAAATGCCTGACTGTCCAGTCAGAGGTGTGCTGCAGGGACAAGTCCCTCATAGAGAACCTCTGCTATGGCAGTGTAGAAGGGAAATGTGGGGTTGAAGCCCTCACACAGAGTCTCCGATGGAGCACTGCCTACTGGAGCTGTGAGAATAGGGCCATGTCCTCCAGACCCCAGAATGGTAGATCCACTTGTAGCTTGCACAGTACACCTGGAAGGGCTGCAGACACTCAATGCCAACACATGAAAGCAACTGGGAGGAAGGCTATATCCTGCAAAGCCATATGGGTAGAGCTGCCCAAGACCATGGGAACCCACTTCTTGCATCAGCGTGACCAGGATGTGAGACATGGAGTCTAAGGTGATCATTTTGGAGCTTTAAGATTTCACTGCTCTGCAGGATTTTGGACTTGCACGGGGCTTTTAGTCAAAAATTTATATAGAAATATTACAGAACAAAAAACTGGTCTAGGTGGAAGATGATTTACATACCAATGGAAGGGATGGTGTACACTGACAGACCCAGGCACCATTTGATCAACTCCCACAGAGGAGTTACATGTTTCCCATGGTCACCAAGCAAATCCACAAATTTTATGGGTTCCTGAGATAAAGACAAGAAATAAAATACAAGAATATTTTCTCAAAATATTATAGTTAGGATAAAAACATCTATGAAAGTTTTATAGTGGAATTATTCATAATAGCCAAATACCAGTCAAATGATAAGTATAAATAAAATTCATTTGATGCAACAAAATATTATCCAGCCACACAAAATAATTAAGTACTGATATATAATACAATATAGATAAAACTTGAAGTATTGGGCCTAAAGAAGCCAGTAACAAGACACCACACATGTATGAGTCCTTCCACATGAAATATCCAGAATAATCAAATCTGTTAAGACAGAAAGTATATTCTTGGTTGCTTAAGAGTGTGGAGGGGGCGAGTGGATTTTAGAGTGACTGATAATGAGTATGAGGTAGCTTTAGGAATGATAAAAGTGTTCTAGGCCAGGTGCAGAGGCTCATCCCCGTAATCCCAGCACTTTGGGAGGCCAAGGCGGGTGGATCACGAGGTCAAGAGATTGAGATCATCCTGGCCAACATGGTGAAATCCCATCTCTACTAAAAATACAAAAAAATAGCTGGGCGTGGTGACATGCTCCTGTAGTCCCAGCTACACGGGAGGCTGAGGCAGGAGAATTCCTTGAACCTGGGAGGCAGATGTTGCAATGAGCCGACGTCCAGCCACTGTACTCCAGCCTGGTGCCTGGTGACAGAGTGAGACTCTGTCTCAAAAAAAAAAAAAAAAGGAAAATCAGGAGGGAGGATCCAAAATGGAGGATTAGACACAACTCCAGTGCACAGCACCCAGCGAGAGAGACGCAGAAACCCACAGATCTCCTAGCTCCAACCGAGGTATCAGGTGCATTTCAATGAGTCTGGTCCAAGGGTGAGAAAAGCCCACTCAGGGCAGACCGAGGTGGGGAGGGGTGCTGCTTCACCCAGAAAGTGCATTTGACTGGCGAGTTGGAGGCTCCACCTCTGGCACTCTGGTCCAGATACAGCACTTCCCAAAAGCCTCAGCAACACACAGAACAGGGGATCTTTGTCAGTCAACTGCCCAGAATTACAAGTGTGGAGTTGAATAAGAGTCTGCAGAATGAGCTATCGCCTGCTCCCCACGCCCGGAGACAGAGGGAACTGTAAGCGGGAGCAGTTGGCAGAACCTACTCCATGACCAGACAGAGAGAAAGCTGAGAAGGGGAGACTGCTGGGTATGGCTGGGCGGGTCACTAACCTCCCACACAAACCCCAGAGGGCTGAAGCTCTGACTCTAGTGGGTTGTGTAGCCAGTGCCACAGTCTGAGATGAATCCTGAATGATTGAGCCCAGTGGAGGAAGGGTACAATGCACCACTAGAGGGGTGGGACTGGGCTACGTGATTTAACAAAAAAACAGGAAGCCTACATAGCAACAGGACGGTGTTCTCGACAACCCAGTAGCAGCTACAGGTCAGCGGAAGAGGCGGGACTAATCTCCCAGTATAAACAAAAAAGACACAGGAAGCTTCCCTAGTAACCTGAAGGAGTCCCTAGAAAACCAGTAGCGCCCCCACAGGCAGACAAGCGACCTCATCAAGCAACTCTCTGACACCACAGCCAGGTAAATCCACAAAGATGGGAAAAAAGAAACAGCGCAAAAACAATGAAACAACCAAAGACCAGAACACCTCTTCTCCTTCAAGGGATCACAACTCCTCAACAACACAGCATCACAACTTGACTGAGAAGGAGTGTGAAGAATTCATGGAAACAGGATTCAGAAGGTGGATAATAACAAACTTTTAAGAGCCAAAGGAACATGTTCTAACTCAATGCAAAGAAACCAAAAACCTTGAAAAAAGGTTAGACAAAATGCTAACTAGAATAACCAGCTTAGAGAAGAACATAAAAGACTTGATGGAGTTGAAGAACACAGCATGAGAACTACATGAAGCAAACACAAGTTTTAATAGCCAAATCAATCAAGCAGAAGAAAGGATATCAGAGATTGAAAATAAACTCAATGAAATAAAAAGAAGGCAATACAAGAGAAAAAAGAGTGAAAAGAAATGAACAAAGCCTCCAAGAAATATGGGATTATGTGAAAAAAAAAAAAACTAATCTATGCTTGATCAATGTACCTCAATATGACATGGAGAATGAATTCCAAGGTGGAAAACACACTCCAGCATATTATCCAGTACAACTTCCCAAGCCTAGCAAGACAGTCCAAATTTCAAATTCAAGAAATACGGAGAACTCCACAAAGATATTCCTCAAGAAGAGTAACCCCAAGGCACATAATTGTCAGATTCATGAGCTCCAAATGAAGGAAAAAATGCTAAGGGCAGCCAGAGAGAAAGGTCAGGTCACCCACAGAGGGAAGCCAGTCAGACTCACAGCAGATCTCTCAGCAGAAACCCTACAAGCCAGCAGAGAATGGGAGCCAATATTCAACATTCTTAAAGGAAAGAAATTTCAACCCAGAATCTCATATCCAGCCAAACTAAACTTCATAAGTGAAGGAGAAATAAAATCCTTTATGGACAAGCAATTATTAAGAGATTTTGTCATCACGAGACCTGCCCTACAAGAGCTCCTGAAAGAAACACTAAGCATGGAAAGGAACAAGTACCAGTCACTGCAAAAGCAAACCAGTTGGAAAGACCAAAAATGCAATGAAGAAAATGACTCAACTAATGAGAAAGAAAACCAGCCAGTCACAAAATGACAGGATCGAATTCACACATAACAATATTAAAATTGAATGCAAATGGCCTAAACGCCACTATCAAAAGACACAGACTGGCAAACTGGATAAAAATTCAGAACCCATCGATGTGCCACATTCAAGAAACCTATCTCACATACAAAGACACATATAGACTCAAAATAAAGCGATGGAAGATTTACCAAGCAAATGGAGAACAAAAAAAAAAAAAAAAATAGCAGGGCTTGCAATCCCAGTCTCTGATAAAATGGACTTCAAACCAACAAAGGTCAAAAGAGACAAAGAAGGACATTACATAATAGTAAAAGGATCAATGCAACAAGAAGAGCTAACGATCCTAAATATATACACACCCAATACAGGAGCACCCAGATACATAAGGCAAGTTCCTAATGACTTACAAAGAGACTTAGACTCCCACACAATAATAGTGGGAGACTTGAAAACCCCATTGTCAATATTAGACAGATCAACGAGACAAAAATTTAACAAGCATATACAGGACTTGAATGCATAGCTGAACTAAGTGGGTCTAATAAACATATACAGAACGCTCCATCCCAAATCCACAGAATGTACGTTTTTCTCAGCACCACATTGCACTCACTCTAAAATTGATGCATCATTAGAAACAAATCAATGCTCACCAAATGCAAGAGAACAGAAATAATAACAGTCTATCAGACCACAGTTCAATCAGACTAGAACTCAGGATTAAGAAACACACTCAAACTCACACAGCCACTTGGAAACTGAACAACTTGCTTCTGAATATATGCTGGATGAACAATGAAATGAAGGCAGAAATAAAGACGTTCTTCAAAACCAACCAGAATGAAGACACAACATACCAGAAACTCTGGGACATCTTTAACGCAGTATTGACAAGGAAATTTATAGCAATAAATGTCCACAGGAGAAGAGAGGAGAGATCTAAAATCGACATCCTATAATCAAAATTGAAAGAACTGGAGGAGCAAGATAAAAAAAAACTCAAAAGCTAGCAAAAGACAAGAGATAACTAACATCAGAGCAGAACTGAAGGAGATAGAGACACAAAAATCCCTTGAAAAAATCAATAAATTCAGAAGCTGGCTTTTTGAAAAGATCAACAAAATAGACAAATCGCTAGCCAGATTAATAAAAAAGAAAATGGAGAAGAATCAAATAGATGCAATAAAAACGATAAAGGGAATATCACCACTGATCCCACAGAAATACAAACTACCATCAGAGATTACTACAAATAACTCTACTCACATAAACCAGTAAACCAGGAAGAAATGGATATTTTCCTAGATACTTGTACTCTATCAAAACTAACCCAGGAGGAAGCTGAAACCCTGAATAGACCAATAACAAGGGCTGAAGTAGAGGCAGAATTCAATAGCCTACCAACCAAAAGAAGTCTAGGTCCAGATGGGTTCACAGCCGAATTCTACCAGACGTACAAAGAGAAGCTGGTTCCATTCCTTCTGAAACTGTATCAAAAAATACAAAAGGAGGGAATCCTCCCTAATTCATTTTATGAGACCAACATCATCCTGATACCAAAACGAGGCAGAGACTCAACTAAAAAAGAAAACTTCAGGCCAATATCCATGATGAACAGTGGGTGTTGAACAATAACACATGGACGCAGGGAGGGGAACATTGCACACTGGGGCCTGTAGTTGGGAGGAGGGGCTGGGGGAGGGGTAGCAGAGGGTGGGGGTATAGGGGAGGGATAAGAGTGGGAGAAATGCCTAATGCAGATGACGTGGGGATGGATGAAGTAAGCCGCCATGGCACATGTATACCCATGTAACAAACCTGCACGTTCTGCACATGTACCCCAGAACTTAAAGTATAATTAAAAAATAAATAAATAAATAAATAAATAAATAAATAAATAAAATACTGACAAATAGATTGCAACAGCACATCAAGAAGCTTATCCATCACGAACAAGTGGGCTTCATCCTGGGGATGCAAGGCTGGTTCAACATACACAAATCCATAAATGTAATCCATCACAAAAATGGAATCAAAGACAAAAACCACACGATTATCTCAATAGATGCAGAGAAGTCTTTCAATAAAATTCAACAGCGTTTCATGCTAAAAATTATCAATAAACTAGGTTTTGGTGGAACGTATCATAAAATGATAAAAGCTATATGTGACAAACCTACAGCCAATATCATACTGAACGAACAAAAGCTGGAAGAATTCCCTTTGAAATCAGGCACTAGACAAGGATGCCCTCTCTCACTACTCCTATTCAAGATAGTATTGGAAGTTCTAGCCAGAGCAATCAGGCAAGAAAAAGAAATAAAGGATATTCGATTAGGAAAGGAGGAAGTCAAACTGTCTCTGTTAGCAGGTGACATGATTGTATATCTAGAACACCCCATCATCTCGGACCAAAATCTTTGCAACCTGATGGGCAACTTCAGCAAAGTCTAAGGATACAAAATTAATGTGCAAAAATAACAAGCATTCCTATATACCAATAACAGACAAACAGAGAACCAAATCAAGAGCAAACACCCATTCATAATTGCTACAAAGAGAATAAAATAACTAGGAATACAAATAACCAAGGATGTAAAGGACCTCTTCAAGAAGAACTAGAAACCACTGCTCAACGAAGTAAGAGAGGACACAAACAGATGGAGAAATATTCCATGCTCATGGTTAGGAAGAATCAATATTTTGAAAATGGACATACTGCCCAAAATAAACTATAGATTCAATGCTATCCCCATCAAGCTACCAATGATCTTCTTCAAAGAACTGGAAAAAACCACTTTAAACTTCATGTGGAATCACAAAAGATCCTGCATAGCCAAGAATATCCTAAGCATAAAGAACAAAGCCAGAGGCATCACACTGCCAGACTTCAAAGTATACTATAAGGCTATGGTAATCAAAACAGCATGGTGCTAGTATCAAAACAGAGACATAGACCAATGGAACAGAACAGATACCCCAGAAGAAACACCACACATCTACAACTATCTGATCTTTGACAAATCCAGCAAAAACAAGCAATGGGGAAAGGACTCCATGTTTAATAAATGGTGTTGGGAAAACAGGTTAGCAATGTGCAGAAAGCAGAAACTGGACCACTACCTGTCACCTTAACCTAAAATTAACTCCAGATGGATCAAAGATTTAAACATAAAACCTAACACCATAAAAACACTAGAAGAAAATGTAGGCAAAACCATCCAGGACATAGGCATAGGCAAGAACTTCATGACTAAAACACCAAAATAAATGGCAATAAAAGCCAGGATAGACAAATGGGATCTAATTAAACTCCAGAGCTTCTGTACAGCAAAAGAAACCATCATTAGAGTGAATCAGCAACCAACAGAATGGGAAAAAATTTTTTCAATCTACCCATCTGACAAAGGGCTAATATCCAGAATCTGCAAAGAACTAAAAGAGGTATACAAGAAAAAAACAAACAACCCCATTCAAAAGTGGGCAAAGGATATGAACAGACACTTTTCAAAAGAGGACATACATGAGGCCAACAAACATATGAAAAAATGCTCATCATCACTGGTAATTAGAGAAATGCAAATCAAAACCACACTGAGATATCATCTCATGCCAGTTAGAATGGTGATCATTAAAACATCTGGAGACAACAGATGCTGGAGAGGATGTGGAGAAATAGGAACACTCTTACACAGATGGTGGGAGTGTAAATTAGTTCAACCATTGTGGAAGACAATGTGGCGATTTCTCAAGGATCTAGAAATAGAAATTCCATTTGACCCAGTAATCCCACCCTTGGGTATATACCCAAAGAATTGTAAATCGTTCTACTGTAAAGACACATGCACACGTATGTTCATTGCAGCCCTGTGTACAATACCAAAGACCTGGAACCAACCCAAATGTCCATCAGTGATAGACTGGACAAGGAAAATGTGGTATATATATACCATGGAATACTACACAGCCATAAAAAATGATGAGTTCGTGTCTTTTGTAGGGACTTGGATGAATCTGGAAACCATCATTTTCAGCAAACCGACTCAAGAACAGAAAGCCAAGCACCATATGTTCTCACTCATAGGTGGGTGTTGAACAACGAGAACACGTGGACTCAGGGAGAGGAGCATCACACACAGGGGACAGTTGGGGGTGTAGGGCAGAGACAATAGGGGGTGGGGAGGGATAACCTGGGGAGAAATGCCAGATATAGTATGCACCTAAAGTAAAATAAATAATTTTTTTAAAAAAGTGTTCCAAAATTGTGATGATTTTTGCACAACTCTGAATGTAATAAAACCAATTAAACTATATGCATTAAATAGGCACATTGTATGGTATGTGAATTTTAACTCAATAAACCTGTTATAGGGAAGTGACGGCAGAGCAGGATTGCTGAATGGAATGCTTCACCAATCAGCCTCCCTTCAAGAACCCCAAATTAAACAACTATGCATGCAAGAAAGCACATTCATAAGAGCCAATAAAGTGAACAATCGCAACAACTGGTTTTAAAATAATATCAATAAAAGAGGCATTGAAAAGAGTAGGAAAAATGGTCTTTCATTGCCTACAACAACCCCACCCCCTACTGTCCATTCTCCATGGGTACCTCATTGAAAGAGAATTTGTATGCTTACAAGACAATGAGTAAAGTGAATGGGCTACTTTGCATTGAAACTCAGTCCTGCCCTGTCCAAGTGCAATGCAACACAGAGAAAAATTATGTTGGCACCAAAGCAGGGTATATTTAGATCAGTTCTGAATGAGAGGGAAATTCTCAACTCCAGTGGAAGATCAGTCCTGGCTGGCTCCACCACTAGCTGGCTAACACGGCCTGAGGCCTGAAGTAAATTTGAGTGGCAATCAGGCCACAAGGACTACTCCTTGGAAAAACCCTGGAGCTGCACTGTTATCTTGTAGGCAGTTGATTTGGGATGCATCCAACCTAGTGCAACACCAGCTGTGGTGATCAAAGCAGTGTATGCATCATACTTCCTTTAACTCCAGGCAGTGTAGCTGGTGAAGAGACTTCTGTGGCTTTGGGAAAGGAGTGGGAAGAGTACAGAGGACTTGGCCTTGTAACTTGGGTACCAGTTCAGCTATAATAAAACGAAGCAACAGGGAGATTCCTGAAGCCCCTGATAACAGACCTAAGCTCCTGAATGGTCTTTCTAGACCCACTCTAGCCAGAAAGGAATTGACTGTCCTGAAGGAAAGAACTCAGTACAAGGAGGATTCCCCACCTTCTGACTCAAGAGCACTTGAGTCTCCTACAAACATTAGTCAGGCACTAGTTGTCATGAGCCTTGGGTGAGACCCAGTACTGTGCTAGCTTAATGTTTAACTCAGCACATTGCCAGCTGTAGTGGCCACAGGCATACTCATGTTACCACTTTCCTAATTCCAGACAACTCAGCATGAAAACAGACTCCTTCATATTGGGGGAAAGAGAGAGAAGAGAGTGAGGTACTTCACCTGGTGACCCAGGAAGTTTTCCCTTATGTTACTCAATCCCACCAAAGCAGTGCCTTTAGGAGTTCTTAAGAGTTGCAGCATTCCTGAGCTTAAGACCTTTCCTAGTGTTGTTATAGATTCAGTGAACATACGCCTACAGGACAACACTGAATCCTCTTTGAATACATGGAAAGCCTTTTCAATAAGGATGGATAAAACCAAGTCCCGACTGTGAATATTAAAAAAGAAAACCTAATTCTTTAATGTTCAGACATTACTAAATGTCCGTAAGCATCGAAAACATCCAGGAAAATATAACTTAACCAAATGAGCTAAATAAGACACCAGTGACCAATTCTGGAGTAGCAGAGATATGCAAATTGTCAGGCAAAGAATTGAAAATAAATGTCTTGAGAAAGGTTAATGAACTTAAAGATAACACAGAGAAGGAATTCAAAATTCTGTCAGAGAAAGTTTTTAAAGATTAAAATTTAAAAAGTTAAGCAGAAATTCTGAAGAAGAAAAATTCAGTTGACAAACTGAAAATTCATCAGAATCTCTCAAATGCACTATTAATCAAATAGAAAAAGTAATTAGTAAGCTTGAAGACAGCTTGTATAAAAAGTTATTCAATGGAATAGAATTCAGTCATAAAAAGAAAGAAATTGTGTATTTTGCAGCAACATGTATGGCCTGGAGGCCAGTATCTTGAGGGAAATAACACAAAACAGTAAGTCAAATACTTCATGTCATCAATTATGAGTGGGAGCTAAATAATGTGCACACATAATGAAATAATAGATATCTGAGACTTGGAAGAGTTGGAGGATTGAAGAGGGGTGAGAAAAGAGAAATTACTTAATGGATATGTTGTACATTATCCAGGCGATGATTACAATGACAGCCCAGACTTCACCACTAAGTAATATATTCATGTAACAAAACTATACTCCTTACATTTATACAAATAACGCAAACAAAATTACTCAGTGAGAAGAGAAAAAAGAATAAAAAAGAATGAAACACACCTACTGTATGTAGAAAATAGTCTCAAAAGGGCAAATCTAAGATAATTGGACTTAAAGATGATGTAGAGAAAGAGATGAGGGTAAAAATTTTATTCAAGGAAATAATAACTGTGAACTTTAAAACCTAGAGAAAAGCAAAACTATCCATGTACAAGAAGGTCGTAGAACACTGGGAAGATTCAACCCAAATAAGACTACCTCAAGGAAAATATTAGTCAAACTCTCAAAGGTCAAGGATAAAGAAAAGATGCTAAAAAGCAGCAAAAAACATAGCAAGTAACAAATAAAGATGCTCTGAGACATCTGGCAGTAGGTTTCTCAATGGAAACCTTAGAGGCCAGGAGAAAGTGAGAAGACATATTCAATGTACTGAAGGAAAAAAAAAAACTTCCAAACTAGATTATTATATTGAGCAAAATTATCCATAAACCATGAAGGAGAAATAAAGACACTCTCAGATAGACAAAACCTGTGGGATTTCACAACCACCAGACTTGTCTTTAAAAAATGGTAAAGAAAGTTTTTCAATCTGAAAAAAAAAGAAATTAATAAGCAACAAGAAATCATGTGGAGATATAAAACTCACTGGTAATATTTTGTGCTCCAACCAATATAAAATATATTAACACTGTAATTGCAATGTGTAAACCACACATGTGTTTAATAGGAAGACTAAAAGAAAAATCAATCAAAATTAATAACTACAACAATTTTTATTTGTATAAACTTATGGGGTACATGAGTAATTTTGTTACATGTGTAAATTGTGTAATGGTATAGTCAGTTTTTAAGATATCTATCACCTAAATGAAGTATATTGTATCCATTAAATAATTAAGCATAAACCCTCCCAAAGCCATCACACTTCTGAGTCTGCATTGACTATTATTGTGCATGCTACATCCATGTGTACACAATTATTTAAAACATCTTCTTGTCTTTCTGTATTTGACTTGTTTAATGTAAGATAATGGCCTCAAGTTCCATCCATGTTGCTGCAAATGACAAGATATTATTTTTTGTGGCTGAATGTATGTTCTTGTGCATAAATACCACATTTTCTTTATACAATTATCTGCTGATGAACACTACAATGGATTCCATATTTTGACTATTCTGAGTAGTCCTGTAGTAAACATAGAGTGCAGTGCCTTTTCGATATATTGATTTCTTTTCCTACAAAAGGATACCCAGTAGTGAAACTGCTGGATTGAGAAGTAGTTCTATTTTAGTATTTTTGGAAATCTCTATCTTGTTTTCTGCAGCGGTTGTTTTAATTTACATTTTCACCAAAAGTATGTAACAGTTTCTTTTTCTCCACATCATTGCAAACACCTGATATTGTTTGTCACTTTAGTAGTAGCCACTCTGACCGGTATAAGAAAAAAATCTCATTGTGGATTTAATTTGCATCTCTCTGATGATTAGTGATTGTTGAGCAGTTTTTCACTTGCCTAATAGCCATTTGTATGTCTTCTTTTGAAAAATGTCTGTTCATATCCTTTGTCCACATTTCAATGGGATTATTTGGAGATTCTGTTTTTAATGAGTTTTTCTGATCTTGTAAATTTTGGATATTATTCACTGTCAAATGCATAGCTTGCAAACATTTTCTGTCATCATACAGGTTGTTCACTCTGCCGATTTTTTATTTCACTACACAGGAGACTTTTAGTTTAAGCCCTATTTATCCATTTTTGTTTTAGTCATCTGTGTTTTGGAGATCTCAGTTCTAAATTCTTTGCTAGACCGATGTTGACAAGAATTTACCCTGGGTTTCCGTCTACTGTTTTTATATTGTCAGGTCATATATTTAAGACTTTAATACATCTTGACTTGATTTTTTAATATGGTGAAAGATGGGAGTCCAGTTTCATTGTTCTATATATAGCAATTAAATTGTCACAGCACCAATTGTTGAACAGTGCATCCTCTCCCAACTGTATGTTCCCAATTTTGTCAATGTCATATTGGCTGTCAATATGTTGCTTTGTTTCTGGGTTCTCTATTCTATTCCTTTGGTTTATGTGTCTATGTGCAATGGTGTGATTTCATCTCACTGCAACCTCTGCCTCCCGGGTTCAAGCGATTCTCTTGCCTCAGCCTCACGAGTAGCTGGTACTAAAGGCATGGGACATACATCAGGATAAATTTGTGTATTTTAGTGGAGAAGGGTTTTACTTTGTTGCCCACGGTGGTCTTGAACTTCTGACCTCAGGTGATCAGCCTGCCTTGGCCTTCCAAATTGCTGACATTACAGGTGTGAGCCATTGTGTCTGGCCTATTTTTTAATAGTGGCACTATGCTATCTTAATTACTATATGTTGTAGTATAATTTGAAGGCTGGTAATGTGATGCATCCAGCTTTATTCTTTTTGCTTAGAACTATTGGGATTTGGGAAATTCGGGCTCTATTTTGGTTGAATGTAAATTTTAAGAGTGTTTTCTAATTCTTTAAAAAATGACACTGATATTATGATAGCAATCGTATTGAATCTGTAGATTCCTTTGAGCAGTACGGTAATTTTAATTCCGATTCTTCCAATCCATGAGCATGGAATATTTCTTGATTTGTTTCTGTCATATATATTTTTTATCAGTATTTTGAAGTTTTACTGACATATATCTTTCATCTTCTTGTTAATTTATTAACAAGGTGTTCTGCTTAATTTATTTTTTGTAGCTATTGTAAATGGAATTGCTTTCTTGATTTTATTCTGAACACTGTTATTGGGGTATAAAAATGCTACTTATTTTTACACATGGATTTTGTATCCTAAAATGTTACTGAGTTCTTTCATCAAATCTAGATTTTTTTTTCTAGAGTATTTAGGATTTTCTACATATAAGACTACATAATCACATAACAGGAAAAAAATTTCTTCTTTTCCAATTTTACTGTCTTTTATTTCTTTCTTTTGCCAGATTGCTCTGGCTAGGACTTCCAGTACTATGGTGAATAAGAGTGGGAAAAGCGGGCATCCTTGTTTTGTTCTAGATCTTAGAGGAAATGCTTTCAAATTTTCTCCATTCAGTCTGATGTTAGATTTGAGTTTGTTATATGTGGACTTTATTACATTGAGATATGTTCATTATATGCCTAGGTTTCTGAGAGTGTTTACCATAAAAAGATGCTACATTTTCCCAGGTTTGTCAAAAATCAGATGGTTGTAGCTGTGTGGCATGACTTCGGAGGCCTCTGTTCTGTTCCCTTGGTCTATATCTCTGGTTTGGCACCTGTACCATGCTATTTTTGTTACTGTAGCCTTATACTATAGTTTCAAGACAGATAGTGTGTTGCCTCCAGCTTTGTTCTTTTTGCTTAGAACTGTCTTGGATAGGTGGGCTCTTTTTTGGTTCCATATGAAGTTTAAGTTAGTTTTTTTCAGTTCTGTGAAGAAGGCCATTGGTAGCTTGATGGGGATAGCGTTGAATCTATAAATTACTTTGGGCAGTACGGCCATTTTCACGATATTGATTCTTCCTAATGATGAACATGGAATGTTTTTCCATCTGTTTGTGTCCACTTTTCTTTCCTTGAGCAGTGGTTTGTAGTTTTCCTTGAAGAGGTCCTTCACGTTCTTTGTTATTTGTATTCCAAGGTATTTTATTCACTTTATAGAAATTGTGAATGGGAATTGGCTAATGATTTGGCTCTCTATTTGTCTGCTATTGGTAAATAGGAATGCTTGAGATTTTTGCAAATTATTTTGTATCCTGAGGCTTTGCTGAAGTTGCTTATCATCTAAAGGAGATTTTGGGCTCAGACGATGGGGTCTTATAAATATATAATCATGTTGTCTGCAAATAAAGACAATTTAACTTCCTTTTTTTTCTAATTAAATACACTTCATTTCCTTTTCTTGCTTGATTAATCTGGCTGGAACAACTTTTTTATTTATTTATTTTTTATTGCATTTTAGGTTTTGTGGTACATGGGAAGAACATTCAAGATTGTTGCATAGGTACATACATGGCAGTGTGATTTGCTATCTTCGTCCCTATCACCTATAGCTGGCATTTCTCCCCATGCTATCTCTCCCCAACTCCCCACTCCCCGCTGTCCATACCCTATTTCCCCCCAACATACTCCAGTGTGTGATGCTCCCCTCCCTGTGTCCATATGTTCGCATTGTTCAACACCCACCTATGAATGAGAACCTGCGGTGTTTGATTTTCTGTTCTTGTGTCAGTTTCCTGAGAATGATGGTTTCCGGGTTCATCCATGTCCCTACAAAGGACACGAACTCATCATTTTTGATGGCTGCATAATATTCCACAGTGTATATGTGCCACATTTTCCCTATCCAGTCTATCATCGATGGGCATTTGGGTTGGTTCCAGATCTTTGCTATTGTAAACTGTGCTGCAATGAACATTCGTGTGCATGTGTCCTTATAGTAGAATGATTTATAGTCCTTTGGATATATACCCAGTAATTGGATTGCTGGATCAAATGGAATTTCTATTTCTAGGTCCTTGAGGAATCGCCACACTGTCTTCCACAATGGTTGAACTAATTTACACTCCCACCAACAATGTAAAAGCGTTCCTATTTCTCCACATCCTCTCCAGCCTCTGTTGTCTCCAGATTTTTTATTGACGCCATTCAAACTGGCGTGAGATGGTATCTCAATGTAGTTTTGATTTGCATTTCTCTAATGACTAGTGATGATGAGCATTTTTTTCATAGTTTTGTAGGCTTCATGTATGTCTTGTTTTGTAAAGTGTCTGTCCATATCCTTCGCCCACTTTTGAATGGGTTCGTTTGTTATTTTCTTGTAAATCTGTTTCAGTTCTTTGTAGACTCTGGATATCAGCCCTTTGTCAGATAGGTAGACTGCAAAAATTTTTTCCCATTTTGTTGGTTGCTGATTCACTCTAATGACTGTTTCTTTTGCTGTGCAGTAGCTGTGGAGTTTGATTAGGTCCCATTTGTCTATTTTGGCTTTTGTTGCCAATGCTTTTGGTGTTTTGGTCATGAAGTCCTTGCCTACACCTATGTCCTGAATGTTTTTGCCTAGATTTTCTTCTAGGGTTTTTATGGTGTTAGGTCTTACGTTTAAGTCTTTAATCCATCTGGAGTTAATTTTAGTGTAAGGTGTCAGGAAGGGGTCCAGTTTCTGCTTTCTGCACATTGCTAGCCAGTTTTCGCAACACCGTTTATTAAATAGGGACTCATTTCCACATTGCTTGCTTTTGTCAGATTTGTCAAAGATCGGATGGTTGTAGATGTGTTGTGTTGCCTCAGAGGCCTCTGTTCTGTTCCATTGGTCTATATCTCTGTTTTGGTACCAGTACCATGCTGTTTTGATTACTGTAGCTTTGTAGTATAGTTTGAAGTCTGGTACTGTGATGCCTCCAGCTTTGTTCTTTTTGCTTAGAATTGACTTGGCTATGCGGGCTCTCTTTTGCTTCCATATGAAGTTTAAGGTGGTTTTTTCCAGTTCTGCGAAGAAGATCACTGGTAGCTTGATAAGGATAGCGTTAAATCTGTAAATTTCTTTCGGCAGTATGGCCATTTTCACGATATTGATTCTTCCTAGCCATGAACATGGAATGTTTCTCCATCTGTTGTGTCCTCTCTTATTTCGTTGAGCAGTGGTTTGTAGTTCTTGAAGAGGTTGTTTACATTCCTTGTTAGTTGTATTCCTAGGTATTTTATTCTCTTTGTAGCAATTGTGAATGGCAGTTGGTTCTTGATTTGGCTCTCCTTAAGTCTGTTATTGATATATAGGAATGCTTGTGATTTTTGCACATTGATTTTGTATCATGAGACTTAGCTGAAGTTGCTTATCAGTTTCAGAAGATTTTGGGCTGAGACGATGGGGTCTTCTAGATATACAATCATGTCGTCTGCAAATAGAGACAATTTGACTTCCTCCTTTCCTATTTGAATACATTTTATTTTTCTTCCCTGATTGCTCTGTATAGTACTTCCAGTACTATATTGAATAGCTGTAGTGAGAGAGGACATCCTTGTCTAGTGACAGATTTCAAAAGGAATGCTTCTAGTTTTTGCCCATTCAGTATGATATTGGCTGTTGGTTTGTTGTAAATAGCTTTTATCATTTTGAGATATGTTCCGTCAATACCTAGTTTATTGAGGGTTTTTAGCATCAAGCGCTGTTGATTTTTGTCAAAGGCCTTCTCTGCATCAATTGAGATTATCATGTGGCTTTGTCTTTGGTTCTGTTTATGTGGTGGATTATGTTTATAGATTTGTGTGTGTTGAACCAGCCTTGCATCCCCGGGATGAAGCCTACTTGATCATGGTGGATAAGCTTTTTGATGTGCTGTTGCAATCGGTTTGCCAGTATTTTATTGAAGATTTTTGTGTCTATGTTCATCATGGATATTGGCCTGAAGTTTTCTTTTCTTGTTGAGTCTCTGCCAGGTTTTGGTATCAGGATGATGTTGGTCTCTTAGAATAATTAGGGATGTATTCCCTGTTTTTGGATTGTTTGGAGTAGTTTCAGAAGGAATGGTACCAGCTCCTCTTTGTATGTCTGTTAGAATTTGGCTGTGAACCCATCTGGACCTGGGCTTTTTTTGCATGGTAGGCTCTTTATTGCTGCCTCAACTTCAGACCTTTTTATTGGTCTATTCAGTTTTTCGAATTCTCCTGGTTTAGGCTTGAGAGTGTGCAAGTGTCCAGGAATTTATCCACTTCTTCCAGGTTTACTAGTTGATGTGCATTGAGTTATTTGTAATAATCTCTGATGAAGGTCTGAATTTCTGTGGAAACTATGATGATATACCCTTTGTCGTTTTTTATTGCACCTGTTTTATTATTCTCTCTTTTCTTTTTTATTAATCTGACTATTGGTCCGTCTATTTTGTTGATCTTTTTGAAAAACCAGCTTCTGGGTTTATTTTTTTGAAGGGTTGTTTTGTGTCTCTATCTCCTTCAGTTCTGCTCTGATCTTAGTTATTTCTTGTCTTCTGCTACGTTTTGAGTTTTTTTTTTTTTTTTTTTTTTTTTTTTTTTTTTTTTTTTTTTTTTTTTTTTTTTTTTTTTTTTTTTTTTTTTTTTTTTTTTTTTTTTTTTTTTTTTTTTTTTTTTTTTTTTTTTTTTTTTTTTTTTTTTTTTTTTTTTTTTTTTTTTTTTGATCTTGCTCCTCTAGCTGTTTCAATTTTGACAATAGAATGTCAATTGTAGATCTCTCTTTGCTTCTCATGTGGGCATTTATTGCTATATATTTTCCTCTAGACACTGCTTTACCTAACACCATAAAAACCCTAGAAGCTAACCTAGACAATACCATTTAGGACATAGGCATAGGCAAGGACTTCATGACTGAAACACCAAAAGCAATGGCAACAAAAGTTAAAATAGACCTATGGGATCTAATTAAAGTTAAGAGCTTCTGCACAGCCAAAGAAAGAATCATTAGAGTGAACCAGCAACCAACAGAATAGAAAAAATATTTTTCAAGGTACCTATCTCACAAAGGGCTAATATTCACAATCTTTAAAGAACTAAAACAAATTTACAAGAACAAAACAAATAACCTCATCAAAAAGTGGGTGAAGGATATGAACAGGCACTTTTCAAAAGAACGCATTTATGCAGCCAACAAACTTATGAAAAAATGTTCATCATCAGTGATCATTACAGAAGTGCAAATCAAAACCACATTGAGAAACAAAATCATGCCTGTTATAATGGCAATCACTAAAAATTCTGGAGACAACAGATGCTGGAGAGGATGTGGAGAAACAGGACTGCTTTTATATTGTTGGTGGGAGTGTAAATTAGAGCAACCATTATGGAAGAAAATGTGGCAATTCGTCGAGAATCTAGAAATAAAAATACCACTTGTCCCAGCAATTCCATTACTGGGTATATACCCAAAGGATTATGAGTTGTTCTATTATAAAGACACATGCACACGTATGTTCATTGTGACACTGTTGACAATAGCAAAGACTTGGAATCCACCCAAATGCCCATCAATGATAGACTGAGTAAAAAAATGTGACACATATACACCATGGAATACTATGCAGCCATCAAAAAGGATGAGTCCATGTCATTTGCAGGGACATGGATGAAGCTGCAAACTATCATTCTCAGCAAACTGACACCAGAACAGAAAACCATACACCACGTGTTCTCACTCTTAAGTGGATATTGGACAGCAAGAACACATTGACACAGGGAGAGGAACATCACACACTTATGTCAGTTGGGGGTTAGGGGACTAGGAGAGTGACAGCAGGGACTGGGGAGGTTGTGGAGGGATAACATAGGAGAAACACCTAATGTAGGTGAAGGGGATATGGAGGCAGCAAATCAATATGGTATGTGTATACATGTGTAACAATCCTGCAAGATCTACACGTGTATCACAGAACTTAACATATAACTTTAAAAAATGCCACAGTTTATTAAATTCTTTTTCTGCATCTGTTCAGATAATTATACAGTTTTTTTATATTTCTGTTTATGTAATATATCACCTTTATTGATTTTTATATGTTAAACCATCCTTATATTGCTAATATGAAACCCACTTGTTTACTGTATATTATCATTTTGATGTGCTGTTGAATTTTTTTTTCTAGCATTTTGCTGAGGATTGTTGAATCTATGTTCTTCCAGATGATTGATCGGTAGTTTTTCTGTGGTTGTTGTGCTCTTGTATGGTTTTGGTATCAGTGTGATAGTGGTGTCATAGAATGAGTTACAAAAAATTCTGGCCTCTTTGAACTTTTGAAACAATTTCAAAACAATTGTTTATTCTTCTTTGTATATATGAAATAATTCATCTGTAAATCCATTTAGTTCTGAAATTCCTTTGTTAAAAATTATTTATTACTTATTCAATGTTGCTATTACTATAGGTCTCCTCAGGTTTTCTATTCCCTCCTGGCTCAAATTTGGGAGGTTACGTGTTTCCAGAAATTTATTTATCCACCCTAGATTTTTCATGTGTGTGGAAGTAGAGTTGATAATAATAATTTTTGAGAATCTTTGTATTTCTGTGATATTATTTATAATGTCTTCTTTTGCATTTCTGATTTTGTTGTAATCTCACTTTTTTTGTTTCTGAATTGGTTGTAATCTCTTTTTTTCATGCTTAGTCTGGCCACTGGATTATTTTTGCTTAGCTTTTTAAAGAACAAACACCTCTTGTTTCACTGACCCTCTTTATCTTTACCTTCTCTTTTTGGTTTCTATTTTGTTTAGTTTTACTGGTATTTTTCTTTTTTTCTCATTTTCTTATGCCGACTTTTGGTTTAGTTTTTTCTTGCGTTTCTAGTTCTTGGTAGTCCATTGTTAGGTTAATTTGTAATGTTCTTACTTTTTTAGTATAGGCATTTAATGCTATGAACATCCCTCTTTGAAATTCTTTTTCTGTGCCCCACAGAATTTGATGTGCTGTGTTTTCTTTTTCATTTGTTTCAAAAATTTCTATCATTTCCATCTTAATTTTTTTATTGACCCAATAGGCATTAAGAAACTTGTTTTATTTCCACGTATTTGTATAGTTTCCAAAGTTCCCAAAGAAATGATACTCAGTTTTATTTCATAGTGGTCTGAGAAGACTGTTAATATATTTTTTAATGTTAAATAATTCAGGGGCATGGATCCAAGATGGCTGAATAGAAACAGTTATGGAGTGAAGTTCCCAGTGGGAACAATGCACAGGGTGAGTGATCACTGCATTTCCAAATGAGTTATTACTGCTCACATACCAGGAGAATCTTGAGCTGAAAAGAACCACGAGTTTCCAGCATGGTGGCCCAGTCAGTCTCCACACAAAAACACAAATCTAGGTGGCCATTTCAATTGGTGTCTGGGATGCCTAGGAGACAGAGATGCCCATCCAAACGAAAAAAAGAGGTCTGAAATAGGGGGACTGCTGATCTGGCTCTGCAGGACCCACCCTCACAAAGATCAGCAATCTGAAAAGCTCTGGATTGACAGTTTCACTGCAAGTGCAGCTGGACATGGGATGGTCCAGCTTTGAGGGAGGAAAAGCATATACCATTACCAAGGCAGTCCACCACTACAAAGGCAGTCCACAATTATCGAGGTAGTCTGCCATTACAGAGGCAGTCCGTCATTATTGAGGCACACTGCCATTACAGAGGCAGTCCGACATTACTGCGGCACACTGCCATTAACTAGGCAGTTCTAACTATACTTCTAAAAAGTACACACAGAAAACCTCAAGAAAGTACACAGAGCAGCTGGGCAGAGCCCATGGCAGATCAGCCACGCATCTGCTGGCAGACTATGACTAGGCTACCTCCTAGCTGGGCAGGGCATCTCTCAAAAAAGGGAGTAGCACGTCAGAAACATAAAAACAAAGCCACAACTTCCCAGGACAGAAACAAGGAAAAAAGCAATTATGAATTCCACTACAGGAGACTTAAACATACCTGCCCAGCAGCTCGGAACAGAATAACAGAAATCAGCTCAGAACCTGAGATCCTATAAGGGTCAAACTGTCTCCTAAAGCAGTTCCCTGACCTTGGTATATCCAAGGAGACATCTCATAAAGGAGAGCTCAGGGTGAAGTCTGACTGGTATCCTTCTGGCACTAAGATAACAGAAGAAGAAATGGGCAGAAACTCTTACTGTTCTGAAGCTGCTGCAGGTGATTCCCAGGCAAGCAGGGTCTGTAGTGGACTTCCAGCAGTCCTACAGCAGAGGGGCCTGAATGTTAGAAGGAAAACTAAAAAACATAAAGAAATAATTTCATCATCAACAAAAAGGACGTCCACTCAGAGACCCCATCAGAAAGTCAACAACTGCAAAGAATACAAGTAGATAAATCCACAAATATGGAAAGAAACCAGTGCAAAAAGAATGAAAACAAAACCAGAACGGCTGTCATCCTCCAAGGGATCAAAACTCCTCACCAGCAAGGGAACAAAGCTGGATGGAAAATGAGTCTGATGAATTGACAGAAACAGGCTTCAGAATGTGGGTAATAACAAACTTCTGCAGGCTAAAGGAACATGTTCTAATCCAATGCAAAGAAATTAAAAACCTTGAAAAAAGGTTTGAAGAAATGCTAATAAGAATAAACAGCTTAGAGAAGAATATAAATAACCTGATGGAGCTGAAAACCACAACACGAGAACTACTCCAAGCATACACAAGTTTCAATAGCTTAATCGACCAAGCAGAAAAAAGGATATCAGACGTTGAAGACCAACTAAATGAAATAACATGAGAAGGCAAGATTAGAGAAAAAAAGTGAAAATAAATGAACAAAGCCTCCAAGAATAAAGGGATTATGTGAAAAGACCTAATCTACGTTTGATAGGTGTACCTGAATGTGATGGGGAGAATGAATCCAAACTGGAAAACACACTTCAGGATATTATCCAAGAGAACGACCCCAACCTAGGAAGGCAGGCCAATATTCAAGTCCAGGAAATACCACACCACAATGATATTCCTCAAGAAGAGCAACCCTAAGGCACATAATCATCAGATTGACCAGGGTTGAAATGACGGAAAAAATGCTAAGTGCAGCCAGAAAGAAAGATCGGGTTACCGAAAAAGGGAAGCCCATCAGACTCATGGCAGATCCCTCTGCAGAAATCCTACAAGCCAGAAGAGAGTGGGGGCCAATATTCAACATCTTTAAAGAAAAGACTTTCAACCCAGAATTTCATATCCAGTCAGACTAAGCTTCATAAGCGAAGGAGAAATAAAATCCTTTATGAACAGCAATTGCTGTGACATTTCAACAACACCAGGCCTGCCTTACAAGAACTACCGAAAGAAGCACTAAACATAGAATGGAACAACCAGTACCAGCCACTTCAAAAACGTACCAAATGGTAAAAAGCATCAACACAGTGAAGAAACTATGTCAACTAATGGGCAAAACAACCAGCTAGCATCAAAATGGCAGGATCAAATTCACACATAACAATATTAACCTTAAATGCAAATAGGCTAAATGCCCCAGTCAAAAGACACAGACTGGCAAATTAAATAAAAAGTCAAGACCCAGCGGTGTGCTGTATCCAGGAAACCCATCTCACATGCAAGGACGCACATAGGCTCAAAATAAAGAGATGGAGGAAGATTTACCAAGCAAATCGAGAGCAAAAAAAAGCAAGAGTTGCAATCCTAGTCTCTCATAAAATAGACTTTAAACCAAGAAAGATCAAAAGAGACAAAGAAGGGCTTTACCAAATGGTGAAAGAATCAAGGCAACAAGAATAGCTAACGTTTGTAAATATATATGCACCCAATACAGGAGCACCCAGATACATAAAGCAAGTTCTTAAAGACCTACAAAGAGACTTAAACTCCCACAGAATAATAGTGGGAGACCTTAACACTCCACTGTCAATATTAGACAGATTAACAAGACGGAAAATTAACAAGGATATCCAGGACTTGAACTCATATCTAGACCAAGTAAACCTAATAGACATCTACTCAAAACTCTACATCCACAGAATATGCATTCCTCTGAGCACCACATCAGTCCTACTCTAAAATTGAACACATAATTGGAAGTAAATCACTACTCAGTAAATGCAAAAGAACAGAAGTCATAACAAACATTCTCTCAGAAAACAGTGCAATCAAATTAGAACTCAGGATTAAGAAACTCACTTAAAACTGCACAACTACATGGAAACTGAACAAACAGTTCCTGAAAGACTACTCGATAAATAAAATGAAATGAAGGCAGAAATAAAGACTTTCTTCAAAACCAATGAGAACAAAGACACGTGCCACAATCTCAGGGACACATTTAAAGCAGTGTCTGGAGGGAAATTTATAGAACTGAATGCCCACATGAGAAGCAAGGAAAGATCTAAAATCAACACCCTATCATCAAAATTCACAGAGCTACGGGAGTGAGATGAAAAATTCTCAAAAGCTAGCAGAAGACAAGAAATAACCAATATCAGAGCAGAGCTCAAGGAGATAGAAACATAAAAATCCCTTCAAAACATCAATAAATCCAGCAGCAGGTTATTTGAAAAGATCAACAAAATAGACAGACCACTAGCCAGATTAATAAAAAAGGAAAGAGAGAAGAATCAAATAGATGCAATAAAAAATGATAAAGGGGATATCACTACTGATTCCACAGAAATACAAACTCCCATCAGAGATGATTACAAAAAACACTATGCACGTAAACCAGTAAACCTCGAAGAAATGGATAAATTCCTGGACACTTGGACCCTCCCAATCCTAAACCAGGAAGAAATCAAAACCCTGAATAGACCAATAACAAGGGCTGAAGTTGAGGCAGCAATTAATAGCCTACCAACCAATAAAAAAGAAGCCCAGGTCCAGATGACTTCACAGCTGAATTCTATCAGTCATAGAAAGAGGAGCTGGTACCACTCCTTGTGAAATTATTCCAAAAATTACAAAAAGAGGGAACTCTTCTGAAATCATTTTATGACACCAACATCATCCTGATACCAAAATCCAGCAGAGATTCAACAAAGAAAACTTCCGGCCAATATCCATGATGAGTATATATGGGAAAAATCTTCAATAAAATACTGGCAAGCCGATTGTAACAGCACATCCATCATGATCAAGTAGGTTTCATCCTGGGGATACAAGGCTAACTTAACATATGCAAGCCTATAAATGAAATAAACCACATAAACAGAACCAAAGACAAAAACCACATGATCATCTCAATTGATGCAGAGGCCTTTGACAAAATTCAACAGCTTTATGCTAAAAAGTCTCAATAAACTAGATATTGATGGAACGGATCTCAAAATAATAAAAGCTATTTATGACAAACCCACAGCCAATATCATACTGAATGGGCAAAAACTGGAAGCATTCCCTTTGAAATCTGGCACTAGACAAGGATGCCATCTCTCATCACTCCTATTCACTACAGTATTGGAATTTCTAGCCAAAGCAATCAGGCAAGAAAAATTAAAGGGTATTCAATTAAGAAAGGAGGTAGTCAAATTGTTTCTATTTCAAGACTACATGATTGTGTATTTTGAAGACCCCATCGTCTCAGCCCAAAATCTCCTGAAACTGATAAGCAACTTCAGCAAAGTCTCAGGATACAAAATCAACGTGTAGAAATCAAAAGCATTTCTACTGAACAATAACAGAATTAAAGAGAGCCACATCAAGAATGAATTGCCATTCACAATTGCTACAAAGAGAATAAAATATCTAGGAATATATCTAAGAAAGGATGTAAAGGACCTCTTCAAGGAGAACTACAAACCACTGCTCAATGAAATAAGAGAGGACACAAAGAGATCGACAAACATTCCATGCTCATGGATAAGAAGAATCAATATTGTGGAAATGGCCATACTGTCCAAAGTGATATATAGATTCAGTGCTATCCCCATCAAGCTACTTATGACCCTATTCACAGAACTGGAAAAAAAAAAAAACACCTTAAACTTTATATGGAACAAAAGAGAGCCTGCACAGCCAAGACAATTCTAAGCAGAATGAACAAATCTGGAGGCATCACACTACCTGACCTCAAACTATACCAAAAAGCTACAGTCATCAAAACAGCATGGTACTGGTATGAAAACAGAGATATAGAACAATGGAACAGAACAGAGGCCTCCAAGGAAACAACACACGTTTACAAACATCTTATCTTTGACAAATCTGACCAAAAAAAAGCAATCAGGAAAGGATTACCTGTTTAATAAATGGTGCTGGGAAAACTGGCTAGCCATACACAGAAAGCAGAAACTGGACCCCTTTCTGACACCTTACACTAAAATTAACTCCAGATGAATTAAAGACTTAAACAGATGAGGTAACATGATAAAAACCCTAGAAGAAAACCAAGGCAAAACCATTCAGGACATATGCATAGGCAAGGAATTCATGACTTAGGCACCAAAAGCATTGGCAACAAAAGACAACATAGACAAATGGGATCTAATTAAACACCAGAGCTTATGTATAGCAAAAGAAACTGTCATTAGAGTGAACCAGCAACAAACAGAATGGGAAAAAATTTTTGCAATCTACCCATCTGACAAAGGGCTAATATTCAGAATCTACGAAGAACTAAAACAGATAAACAAGGAAAAAAAAACCCATTCAGAAATGGGTGAAGAGTATGAACAGACACTTTTCAAAAGAAGACATTTATGAGACCAACAAACGTGAAGAAATGCTCATCATCACTGGTCATTAGAGAAATGCAGATGAAAACCACATTGAGATACCATCTCACGTCAGTTAGAATGGTGATCACTAAAAAATCTGGAGACAACAGATGCTGGAGAGTATATGGGGAAATAGAAACACTTTCACACTGTTAGTGGGAGAGTAAATCAGTTCAACCGTTCTGGAAGACAGTGTGGCGATTACTAAAGTACCTAGAAATAGAAATTCGGTTTGATCCAGCAATCTCATTACTGGGTATATATTCAAAGGATTATAAATCATCCCATTATAAAGACACACACACACGTATGTTCATTGTGGCACTGTTTACAATAGCAAAGACGTGGAATGAACCCAAATGCTCATTGATGATAGACTGAACAAGGAAAATGAGGCACATATACACCATGGAATACTATGCAGCCATAAAAACCGATGAGTTTGTGTCCTTTATAGGGACATAAATGAATCTGGAAACCATCATTCTCAGCAAACTGACACAAGAACATAAAATCAATTATTGCATGTTCTTACTCTTAGGGGGGTGTTGAACAATGAGAACACATGGACACAGGGAGGGGAACATCACACACTGGGGTCTGTTGTGGGGAATAGGGGAGGGACTGCAGGGTGGAGGGAGGTTGTGGTGGATAATATGGGGAGAAATGCCAGATGTAAGTGATGGGGAGATGGAAGTAGCAAACCACATTGCCATGTATGTACCTATGCAACAACCCTGCATGTTCTGCACATGTACCCCAGAACCTAAATTGTAATAATATATATACATATATAAATATATATATATGTTATTATGTATATTATATATATAGAAATTTATATATGATATATATATATTATATATATCATATATAAATTTATTGAGGCTTGTTTTGTGGCCTAACATACAAGGTCATACATGGTCTGTCTTGGAGAACGTTCCACATGCTTATGTGAAAAATGTACATTTCACAGTTGTTCAGTAGATTTTTCTGTCAGTGTGTGTTGATTCTATTACACCTAAAGTCCGAATAAACTCAATATTTCTTTGTTGATTTTCCGTCTAAATAATGTCTAATGCTGTGAGTGGACTGTTGAACTTCCACACTATTATTGTATTATTTTCCAGCTCTCTTGCTAGATGTAGTAATATTTGTTTTATTAATTTGATTTCTCATATATGTATATATATATATACACACACAGAGAGAGAGAGAGAGAGAAAGTGAGAGTTATAACCTTCTGTTAAATTGATCCTTTTATCATTATATAATGATTTTATTTGTCCTTTTTAACTTTTTCATTTATTATCTGTTATATCTAATACAGGTATAGCTACTCCCACCCTCTTTTGGTTTCTACTTCCACGATATATCTTTTTTCAATCCTTTTCTCTCAATCTATATATGTATTTACAGAGAAGGTAAGTTTCTTGGAAGCAGCATATAGATGGATCATGTTCTTTATATTTTCTGTCAATCTGTCTCTCATTAATAGAGTATTTGAGTTCAAGCTTAATATTTACATATGAGGTTTCTTTTCTGTCAGGTTACTAAATCTTTTCTTGCTGTTTTATACATTATTTTCTTCTGTTTGCCTTTATGGTCTGGTAAAATTTTGTTGTGTTAACAATTTGACATTTCTTCCTCATTTCTGTGGTTGTTTTATAAGACTATTGCGTTTTATATATTATTCAGTTATCATAATCATATACCTTTTATTTCCAAGTCAAGGACATATTTGAGAATTTTTTTAGGTCTGGTATAGTGATGTTAAATTCCCTCAGCATTTGCCTGTTTGTAAAAGACTTTATTTCTCCTTAATTTATAGAGTTTAATCATGCTGGATATAAAATATTTTATTGTACTTTTTCTTTCAGCAATTCGTAAATTCCATTCAATTTTTTTCTGACCTGCAAAGTTTCTGCTAAAAAGTTTATTATTAGTCTGATGAAGTTTCTTTCATAGGTGACTAGATGCATTTTTTTTTTTTTTTTTGCTGATTATATAAGTCCTTCTTTTATGTTGACTTGAGATATTCTGGTTTAATATGTCTTTTTGCAATGCATTTTCCTTGGGATTGCTGGGACTACTGTATCTGGAGGTCTAAATCTCTTGCTCTACATGAGATGCTTCCATAAATAATTTTCTTAATTAGGATTTTTAAACATTTTTTATCAGCTTTTTACCTCAGTAATACCAACAAATTGTAAGTTTTGTTACTTTTTGCACACACATCTTAAGGACTTTGTTCATTTAAAATATATATATTTTATTTTTGTTTATTTCAAAAGATGGGTCTTCAGATTTTGAGAGTCTTCCTTCTGCTTGGTCTTTGGAATGTATCTTGTAATTCCTTCAATAAATTTTTAAGTTCCAACATTTATATAATTATTACTTTTTTAGAGAATCTATCTTCTTGGTAAATTTTATATTAAAATCCTAAATTGATACTCCAATTCCTTTGTATTGCTTTTCAAATTTCCATTTAAGGCCTAGGTGTGGTGGCTTATGCTTGTAATCCCAGCACTTTTGGAGGACGGAGTGAGTGGATTATCTAATGTCAGGAGTTTGAGACTAGCCTGGCAACATGGTGACACCCCATCTCTACTAAAAAACACAAAAATTAGCCAGGTGTGGTGGTGCGTGCTTATAGCCTTAGCTACTCAGGAAGCTGAGGCAGGAGAATTGCTTGAACCGGGGAAGCAGAGATTGCAGTAAGCCAAGACTGAACCACTGCACTCTATCCTGGGCAACAGAGAGAGACTTTGTCTCAAAAAAAAATTAACTTAATCTTATTAAATCTTACTAAAGATGCAGGCAGGAGGATCCAAGATGGCAGATTAGACACAACTCCCAGGAAGAGAGATGCAGAAATCCAGAGATCTCCTAGCTCCAACGAAGGTACCAGGTGCATTTCAATGGGTCTGGTCCACGGGTGAGCAAAGCCCACTCAGGGCAGACCGAGGCAGGGAGGGGTGCTGCTTCACCCAGAAAGTACATCTGACTGGCGAGTTGGAGGCTCCACCTCTGGTGCTCCATTCCAGATACAGCGCTTCCCCCAAAGCCTCAGAAATACACAGAACAGGGGATCTTTGCCAGTCAAGCGCCGGAAATTACAAGTGTGAAGTTGAATAAGAGTCTGCAGACCTCCCCCCACCTGGAGAGAGATGGAGCTATAAGCAGGAGCATCTGGGCAGCCCCTACCCCATGACCGGAGAGAGAGAAAGCTGAAAGGGGGAGACTGCTGGGTGAGGCTGAGTGGGTCCCTACCCTCCCCCACAAATCCCAGAGGGGTAAAGCTCAGACTCTAGTGGGTTGTGTAACCAGTGAGACAGTCTGAGATGAGCCCTGAATGATCCAGCGCAGTGGAGGAAGGGCACAATCCACCACTAGAGGGGTAGCACTGGGCTACATGTTTTAACAAAAAACACAGGAAGTCTACGCAGCAATGGGACAGCATTCTTGACAACCCAGCAGCGCCTACAGGTCAACAGAAAAAGTGGGCATAATCTCCCAGCATAAACAAAAAAAAAAAAAGACACAGGAAGCTCCCCTAGTAACCTGAAGGAGTCCCTAGAAACCCAGTAGCGCCCTCACAGGCAGACAAGCAACCTCATCAAGCAGCTCTCTGACACCACAGCCAGGTAAATCCACAAAGATGGGAAAAACCAGAGCAAAAAAGGTAAAAACATCAAAGACCAGAACACCTCTTCTCCTTCAAGGGATCACAACTCCTCAACAACACAGGATCACAACTTGACCGAGAAGCAGTGCAAAGAATTGATGGAAACAGGACTCAGAAGGTGGATAATAGCAAACTTTTCAGAGCTAAAGGAACACGTTCTAACTCAGTGCAAAGAAACCAAAAACCTTGAAAAAAGATTAGGCAAAACCCTAACTAGAATAACCAACATAGAGAAGAGCATAAAAGACTTGATGGAGTTGAAGAACACAGCACAAGAAATACGTGAAGCAAACACAAGTTTTAATAGCCGAATCGATCAAGCAGAAGAAAGGATATCAGAGATTGAAGATCAACTCAATGAAATAAAAAGAGAAGGCAATAAAAGAGAAAAAAGAGTGAAAAGAAAGGAACAAAGCCTCCAAGAAATATGGGATTATGTGAAAAAGCCTAATCTACGCTTGATCAGTGTATCTGAATATGATGGGGAGAATGAACATAAGCTGGAAAACACATTCCGGATATTATCCAAGACAACTTCCCAAGACTAGCAAGGCAGTCCAAATTTCAAATTCAAGAAATACAGAGAACTCCACAAAGATATTCCTCAAGAAGAGCAACCCCAAGGCACCTAATCATCAGATTCACCAGGGTAGATATGAAGGAAAAAATGCTAAAGGCAGCCAGAGAGAAAGGTCAGGTCACCCACAGAGGGAAGCCAATCAGACTCACAGCAGATCTCTTGGCAGAAACTCTACAAGCCAGAAGAGAATGGGAGCCAATATTCAACATCCCTGAAGAAAAGAACTTCCAGGTAGGGGTCAAAGGGGATCTAATTAAATTCCAGAACTTCTGTACAGCAAAAGAAACCATCATTAGAGTGAATTTGCAACCAACAGAATGCGAAAAAATTTTTGCAATTTACCCATCTGGCAAAGGCCTAATATCCAGAATCTACAAAGAACTAAAACAGATTGACAAGAAAAAATCAAACAACCCCATTTAAAAGTGGGCAAAGGATGTGAACAGACACTTTTCAAAAGAATACATATATGAGACCAACAAACATATGGAAAAATGCTCATCATCCCTGGTCATTACAGAAATGCAAATCAAAACCACACTGAGATATCATCTCACACGAGTTAGAATGACAATCATTAAAAAATCGGGAGACAACAGATGCTAGAGAGAACGTGATGAAATAGTTACACTCTTACACAGTTGGTGGGAGTGTAAATTAGTTTAACCATTGTGGAAGACAATGTGGCGATTTCTCAAGGATCTAGAAATAGAAATTCCATTTCACCCAGTAATCCCACTATTGGGTATAAACCCAAAGAACTATAAATCGTTCTACTATAAAGACACATGCACACGTATGTTCATTGCAGCCCTGTGTACAATAGCAAAGACCTGGAATCAACCCAAATGCCCATCAATGATAGACTGGACAAAGAGAATGTGGTACATACACACCATGGAATACTACACAGCCATAAAAAATGATGAGTTTGTGTCCTTTGTATTGACTTGGATGAATCTGGAAACCATCATTCTCAGCAAACTGATCCAAGAACAGAAAGTGAAGCACCTTATGCTCTCACTCATAGGTGGGTGTTTAACAACGAGAACACATGGACTCAGGGAGAGGAGAATCACACACAGGGGACAGTTGGGGGACGTAGGGGAGAGACAATGGGAGGTGGTTAGGGAGGGGAGGGTGGGGAGGGATAACATGGGGAGAAATGCCAGATAAAGTAAAATGAATAAATTAAAAAGAAAAAACCTCTTTAAAGTCAATATTTTGTTGTCTTTATCTGGCATTTTGAATATCTATTTTGCAAGAGATCTATTGCTGAAGAATTATTGTTTTAATTTCAGGGTGTCATACTATACTTCTTTTTCAGGCTTTCTGAATATATATGTTGATTTCTGTGCAACCAAAGGAATAGTGGATTCTTTTTATTTTTGAGTTTACCTTCATTGAGTGTGGAATTTTGTTCTTGAAGATATAACTATGATATTAATTACAATCATGTTTTAAGAAATAGCATAAAAAGAAATAAATTAATACAAGAAATTCTTTTTAATTTTCTTTGTTATCAAAGTTAAATTACCATTTAAAAAATGGTTATTATTATTATTAACTCCTGATAACCACAAGACAAATATCTATAATGCACATATAAAAAATAATAAGCAAAACATTAAAACATACTACAGGAAAAAATTGCTTTTACACAAAGGATAAAATAAAGAAAAGAAGAAACAAAGAGACTAACAAAACAACCAGAAAGCAAATAAGAGACTATCTTTAGTAAGATGGCCAAATAGGAACAGCTCCAGTCTTCAGGTTTCAGAGAGATCAATGCATAAACTGAATTATTTCTGCATTTCCAACTCAGGTACCCAGCTTATCACATTAGGACTGGATAGTCAGTGGGTGCAGTTCAGGAAGGGTGAACAGAGTCAGTATGGAGCATCATCTCATGCAGGAAGCACAAGGGGTAGGGAAACTTCCACTAGACAAGGGAAACCATGAGGGACTATGCCAGGAGAAATCGTGCATTCCAGCCCAGAAACTATGCTTGGCTCTTGGTCTTCGCAACCCACAGACCAGAATATACCCCGAGGTGCCTACACTACCAGGGCCCTGAGTTTTAAGCAAAAAACTTGGTGACCATTTGGGCACACACCAAGCTAGCTGCAGGAGTTCATTTTCATACACCAGTGGTGCCAGGAACACCAGCGAGACAAAACCATTCACTCCCCTGGAAAGGGGGCTGAAGCCAGAAAGCCAAGTGGTCTAGCTCAGCAGATACCACCCCCATGGAAACCAGCAAGTTAAGATCCACTGGCTTGAAATGCTCTCTGCCAGCATAGCAGTTTGAAGTCAACCTGGGATGCTCGAGGCTAATGGGGGGAGGGCCATCCACCATTAGTGAGGCTTGAGTAAACAGTTGTCCCCTCATAGTATAAACAAAGCCACCTAAAATTTGAACTGAGTGGAGCCCATCACAGCTTGGCAAAGCTTCTGTAGTCAGACTGCTCTAGATTCCTCCTCTCTGGGAAAGGCATCTCTGAAAGAAAGGCAGCAGTCACTGTTGGGGCATTATAGATCAAAATCCCATCTCCCTGGGGCACAGCACCTAAGGGAAAGAGTGGCTGTGAGCTCAGCTTCAGTAGATTTAAATATTTCTGCCTGCTGGCTCTGAAGAGAGCAGTGTATCTCCCAGCACAGTGTTCGAGCTCTGTTAAAGAACAGACTGTCTCCTCAAGTGGGTGGCTAACACCTGTGACTCCTGAATGGTAGACACCTCCCGGTGGGGGTCAACAGACGCCTCATACAGAAGAGCTCTGGCTGGCATCTGGTGGGTGCTCTTCTGCGATAAAGCTTCCAGAGAAAAGAACAGGCAGCAATATTTGCTGTTTTGCAGCCTCTGCTGGTGATGCCCAGGCAAAGAGAGTCTGGATTGAACCTGCAGCAAACTCCAGCAGACATGCAGCATAGGGGCCTTACTGAAGGAAGGAAAACTAACAGAAAGAAATAGCATCAACATAATCAAAAAGGAGGTTCACACAGAAACCTCATCAGAAGGTCACCAACACCAAAGACCAATAATAGATGAATCCAGGAAGGTGAATTAAAACCGTTGCAAAAAGGCTGAAAATTCCAAAAGGCCAGAATGCCTCTACTTCCCCAAAGGATCACAACTCCTCACCAGCAAAGGAACAAAACTGGATGGAGAATGAGACCCACAAATTGACAGACCTAGGCTTCATAAAGTGGGTAACAACAAACTCCTTTCATCTAAAGGAGCATGTTCTAACACAATGCAAGGACGCTAAGAACCTTGAAAAAAGTTTGGAGGAATTACCAACTTAAGTAACCAGTCTGGAGAACAATATAATGATCAGATGGAGCTGAAAAAAAAAAAAAAACAGCATGAGAACTTCATGAGGCATACACAAGTATTAATAGCCGAACCAATGAAGCGGAAGAAAGAATATCAGAAATTTAAATCAACTTAATGAAATACAATGTAAAGACAAGATTAGAGAAAAAAAACAATGAAAAAGAAAAAGCAAAGTCTCCAAGAAATATGAGACTAAATGAAAACACCAAACCTACATTTGATTGCTGTACCTGAAACTGATGGGAAGAATGGAACCTTTTTGGAAATCTCTCTTCAGGATATTTTCCAGGAGACTTTCCCCAATCTGGCAAGACAGGCAAACACTGAAATTCAGGAAATAAAGAGAACACCACCAAGATTTTCCTCGAGGAGAGCAACCCCAAGGCACATAATCATCAGATTCACCAAGGTTAAAATGAAGAAAAAAGTGTTAAGGGTAGCCAGAAAGAGAGATCAGTTTACCCACAAAAGGAAGCCCATCAAACTAACAGTAGGTCTCTCTACAGAAACCCTATAAGCCAGAAGAGAATGGAGATCAATATTCAACATTCTTAAAGAAATGAATTTTCAACCTAGAATTTCATATTCCACCAAACTAAGCTTCATAAGCAAAGGAGTAATAAAATCCTTTCCAGAAAAGCAAATGCTGAGAGATTTTGTCACTATTAGGCCTGCCTTACAAGATCTGAAGGAAACACTAAATGTAGAAGGGAAAAGCTGGTACCAGTCACTGCAAAAACATACCAAAAGAAACTGCATCAACTAACAGATAAAATAATCAGCTAACATTATAATGACAGGATAAAACTCACACATAACAACATTAACCTTAAATGTAATTGGGCTAAATGTCCCAATTTAGGGACACAGACTGACAAATTGGATAAACAGTACACTGTATTCAGGAGACCCATATCATGTGTGCTGTATTCAGGAGACACATATCATGTGCAAAGACACACATAGGCTAAAAATAATGAGATGGAGGAAAATTTACCAAGCAAATGGAAAGTAAAAGAAAAGGTGGGTTGCAATTTCACTTTCTGATAAAACAGACTTTAAACCAACGAAGATGAAAAAAAGAAAAATAAAGAAGGGCATCAAATAATTGTAAAGGGATCAATGCAACAAGAAGAGCTAACTATACTAAATATAGTTATGCAAACAATACAGGAGCACCCAGATGCATAAAGCACGTTCTTAAAGACCTACAAAGATACTTGGATTCTCACACGATATTAGTGTAAGATTTTAACACCCAGCTCTCAATTAAACAGATCAATGAGACAGAAAATTAACAAGGATATTCAGGACTCAAAATTAGTTCTGGATCAAGTGGACTTAATAGATATCTAACAAATTCTCTGCCCCAAATCAACAGAATATACATTTCTTCTCAGCACCACATCTCACTTATTCTAAAATTGATCACATAATTGGGAGTAAAACACTCCTCAGTAAATGCAATAGAATGGAAATATAACAAACAGCCTCTCAGACCACAGTGCAATTAAGTTAGAACTCAGGATTAAGAAATTCACTAAAAACTGCACACCTCAATGGAAACTGAACAAGCTGCTCCTGAATAACTACTTGGTAAATAATGAAACTGAAGCAGAAATAAATAAGTTATTTGAAACAAATGAGAACAAAGAAACTACATACCAGAATCTGGGATACAGCTAAAGCAGTGTTTAGAGGGAAATTTATAGCACTAAATACCCACAGAAGAAAGCAGGGAAAGTCTAAAATAAACAGCCTAATGTCACAATTAACAGAACTAGAGAAGCAAGAGCAAATTCAAAAGCTAGCAGAAGAAAAGAAATAACTAAGATCAGAGCAGAACTGAAAGAGATAGAGACACGAAAAACCCTTCAAAAAAAAAAAAAAACAATGAATTCAGGACCTGGTTTCTTGAAAAGATTAATAAAATAGGTAGACTGCTAGCCAGACTAATAAAGCAGAAAAAGAGAAGAATCAAATAAACACAATAAAAATGATAAAGGGGACATCACCACTGATCCCACAGAAATACGAATTACCATCAGAGAATACTCTAAACACCTCTATGCAAATAAACTAGAAAATCTAAAAAAAAAAAAAAAAATGGATACATTCCTGGACATATGCAACCTCCCAAGACTAAAACATGAAGTATTCGAATCCTTGAATAGACCCGTAAAAAGTTTTAAAACTGAGGCAGTAATTAATAGTCTAACAACTAAAAAAAGCCCAGGACAGATGGATTCATAGCTGAATTCCACCAGAGGTACAAAGAAAAGCTGGTACCATTCCTTCTGAAACTACTCCAGACAGTAAAAAAAGAGGGACTCGTCCCTCACTGATTTTATGAGGTATCATTCTGATAACAAAACCTGGCAGGAACACAAGAGTAGAAAATTTTAGGTCAATATCCCTGTTGAATGTCGATGCAAAAATCCTCAGTAAAATACTGGCAAACCGAATCCAGCAGCACATCGAGAAGCTTAACCACTGAAATCAAGTCATCTTCATCCCTGGGATGCAAGGCTGGTACAACATACACATATCAATAATGTAAACCATCACATAAAAAGAACCAATGGCAAAAACCACATGATTACCTCAATAGACACACAAACGACCTCCATGTTTAATAAATGGTGTTGGGAAAACTGACTAGCAATGTGCAGAAAGCAGAAACTGGACCCCTACATGTCACCTTACACTATAATTAACTCCATATGGATTAATGATTTAAACATAAAACCTAACACCATAAAAACACTAGAAGAAAATGTAGGCAAAACCATCCAGTACATTAGGATAGGCAAGGACGTCATGACTAAAACACCAAAAGCAACACCAATAAAAGCCAAGATAGACAAATGGAATCTAATTAAAATTTAGAGCTTCTGTACAGCAAAAGAAACCATCATTAGAGTGAATCAGCAACCAACAGAATGGGAAAAAACTTTTGCAATCTACCCAACTAACAAATGGCTAATTTCCAGAATCTACAAAGAACTGAAACAGATTGACAAGAAAAAAACAAACAACCTGATTCAAAAGTGGGCAAAGGATATGAACAGACACTTTTCAAAAGAAGACACCTACGAGGCCAACAAACATATAAAAAAACGCTCATCATCACTGGTCATTACAGAAATGCATATCAAAACCATATTGAGATATCATCTCATTCCAGTTAGAATGGCGATCATTAAAATATCTGGAGACAACAGATGCTGGAGAGGATGTGGAGAAATAGGAACATTCTTGCATATTTGGTGGGAGTGTAAATTAGTTCAACCATTGTGGAAGACAGTGTGGCGATTTCTCAAGGATCTAGAAATAGACATTCCATTTGACCCAGCAATCCCATTACTGGGCATATACCCAAAGAACTATAAATCATTCTACTATAAAGACACATGCACATGTATGTCCAGTGCAGCCCTGTGTACAAGAGCAAAGACCTGGAATCAACCGAAATGCCCATCAATGATAGACTGGACAAAGAGAATGTGGTACATATACACCATGGAATACTATGCAGACATAAAAAATGATAAGTTTGTGTAATTTGTAGGGACTTGGCTGAATCTGGAAAACATCATTCTTAGCAAACTGACACAAGAACAGAAAGCCAAACACTGCATGTTCTCACTCATAGGTGGGTGTTAACAATAAGAACAAGTGGATTCAAGGAGAGGAGCATCACACACTGGAGGCAGTTGGGGGGGTAGGGGAGAGACAGCGGGGGGTGGGGGGATCGGACGGTGGTGAGGGATAACATGAGGTGAAATGCCAGATATAGTATGCACCTAAAGTTAAATAAATAAATTTTTAAAAAATTCTCAAAAACTACATATTGATGGAATGCATCTCAAAATAATAAGACCTATTAATGACAAACCCACAGCCAAAACCATACTAAGTGTGCAAAAATTGGAAGCATTCCCTTTGAAAACCTTCACAAGACAAGGATGCCCTCTCTCACCATTCCTATTCAACATAATATTGGAAGTTCTGGTCAGAGTAATCAGGCAACAGAAAAAATAAAGGGTATTGAAACAAGAAGAGAGGAGGTCAAATTGTCTCCATTTGCAGATGACATGATTGTATATGTAGAAAACCACATTGTCTCAGCCCCAAATCTTCTTAAGCTGATAAGCAACTTCAGCAAACTCTTAGGATACAAAATCAATGTGCAAAAATCACAAGCATCACAATTCCTACAAACAGAATAAATAATACCTAGGAATACAACTTACAAGGGATGTGAGGGACCTGTTCAAGGAGAACTACAAACCACTGTTCAAGAAAATAAGAGAGGACACAAACAAATAGAAAAACATTCCATGCTCATGAATAGGAATAATCAATATTGTGAAAATGGACATACTGCCCAAAGTAATTTATAGATTCAATACTATCCTCATCAAGTTAACATTAATTTTCTTCACAGTATTAGAAAAGAACTTTTTTAAATTTCATGCAGAATCAAAAAAGAGCCTGTATAGCCAAGACAATTCTAAGCAAAAGAACAAAGCTGGAGCCATCACACCACCTGATTTCAAACTATAGTACAATGTTACTGTAACCAAAACATTATGGTACTGGTACTGACACAGATATATAGACCAATGAAAAAGAACAGAGGCCTTATAAATAACAACATACATCTACAAGCATCTGATCTTTGACAAATCTGACAAAAACAAGCAATGAGAAGATTCCCTATTTAATACATGGTGTTGGGAAAACTGGTTAGCCATATGCAGAACACTGAAAGTGGACCCCTTCGTTACACCTTATACAAAAATTAACATAAGATGGATTAAAGACTTAAACATAAGACCTAAAACCATAAAAACCCTAGAAGAAAACTTAAACTAAAGACCTTCTGCACAGAAAAAGAAACTATCATCAGAGTGAAGAGGCAACCTACAGAATGGGAGAAAATTTTTGAAATATTTCCATCAGACAAAGGGTAATATCCATAGTCTAAAAGGAAATTTGACAAATTTACAAGAAAAAAAAATAAGCAACCCCATCAAAATATGGGTGAAGTGTATGAACAGACACTTCTCCAAAGAAGACATTTACACAGTCAATAAACATATGAAAGAAATCTCATCATCACTGGTTATTAGAGAAATGCAAATCAAAACCACAATGAGATGCCATCTCATGCCAATTAGAATGATGATCATTAAGAAGTCTGGATACAACACATGATGGAGAAGATGTGGAGAAATAAGAACACTTTTACACTGTTGGTTGTGGTGTAAATTAGTTTAACCATTGTGGAAGACAGCGTGGCAATTCCTCACGGTTCTAGAACCAGAGTTACCATATAATCTAGCAATGTCATGACTTGGAATATACTCAAAGGATTACGAATCATTCTACTATAAAGACACATGGACACATACGTTTATTGCAGCACTATTTAAAATAGTAAAGTCTTGGAAACAACCCAAATGTCCATCAATGATAGATGAATAAAGAAAATATGGCACATATACACCATGGAATACTATGCAGTCATTAAAAAACTGAGTTCCTGTCCTTTGCAGGGACATGGCTGAAGCTGGAAACCATCATTCTCAGCAAACTATCAAAGGAACAGAAAACCAAACACCACACGTTCTCACTCATAAGTCGGAGTTGAACAATGAAACAATGAGAACACATGGACACAGGGAGGGGTACATCACACACCGGGGTCTGTCAGGAGGTGGGGAGCTAGGGGAGGGATAGCATTAAGAGAAATACCTAATGTAGATGATGATTTGATGGGTGTAGCAAAACACTACAGCACATGCATGCAAACCTGCACGTTCTGTATATGTACCCCAGAAATTAAAGAATAAAAATAAAATAAAATAAAGAAAATCAGTGCATCAAACAGATATCTGCACTCATGTATGTGTTTATTGCAGCACTTTTCACAATAGCCAAGATGTAAAATCAACCTAAGTGTCCATCAGCAGATTAATGGGTAAAAAATATATTGTACATATACACAATTCATTATTATTCAGCCATCAATACTAATAGAATCTTGTCATTTGTAACAATATGAATGGAACTAGAGATCATTATGTTAAGTGAAATAAGCCAGACACAGAAAAACATATAATGCATGATCTCATTGAAATTTGAGAGCTAAAGAAAACTGAACCTGGAAACCTCAGCAAACTGACACAAGAACAGAAAATCAAACACCGCATGTTCTCACTCATAGGCGGGTGTTGAACGATGAGAACACATGGACACGGGGAGGGGAGCATCACACACGGGGGTCTGTCCAGGGGAAAACAAGGAGGGACAGCGGATGGTGGGGAGTTGGGGAGAGATAGCATGGGGAGAAATGCCAGATATAGGTGATAAGGAGGAAGGCAGAAAATCACACTGCCATGTGTGTACCTATGCAACAATCTTGCATGTTCTTCACATATACCCCAAAACCTAAAATGCAATAAAAAGTATATATTAAAAAAAAAAAGAAAAGAAAACCCTCATGGAAATAAAAAGTAGAATGATGATTACCAGAGACTGCGAAGGGTAGCTAGGGAAGGGGGATTAATTGAGAATAATTGATTCACAATAACCACAAAGAGAATAAATATCTAGGAATAGAGCTAACCAGGGAGGTAAAATATCTCTATAGTGATAATTAGAAAACTCTGCTAAAAGAAATCAGAGGTGACACAAACAAATGAAAAAACATTTTATGATCACGGATAAAAAGAATCAACATGGTTAAAATGATCATACTGCCTAAAGCAATTTATAGGTTCAATACTATTCTCATCAAACTACCAATGTTACTCTTCAGACAATTAGAAAATAACTATTTTTAAATTCACATGGAACCAATAACAAGTTTGAATAGCCAAGGCAACCCTAAAAAAAAGAACAAAGCTGATCCAACTTCGAACTATACTACAAGGCTACAGTAACTATATTGTGGCTATATTACTTGATCTAACTTCAAACTATACTACAAGGCTACAGTAACTAAAATAGCATGATATTGGTACAAAAACAGACATATAGGCCAATGGGAAAGAATACAGAGCTCAGAAATATTGCCAAACATCTACAGTCCTCTGATCATAAGCAAACTCAACAAAAGCAGCAATAAAGAAAGGAATCCCCATTCAATATATGGTGCTTGGAAAACTTGCCAGATATATGCAAAAGGTTAAAATTGGACCACTTCCTTATGCCACACACACACACACACACACACACACACACACACACAAAATCCCTCCAGATGGATTAAATATTTAAATGTAAAACTTAAAGCTATAAAATTCCTGAACAATAACCTAGGAAAAACCATTATGGATGTAGACTTGAAACAGGTTTTAGAATGAAGAGGCTAAAAGCAATTATAACAAAAAAATTTGACAAATGACCAAGTAACAAACTGATTGAAAAGCAAAAGAAACTACCCACAGAGTAAGCAGACAACCTATAGAATGGGAGAAAATATTTGCAAAGTGTGCATCTGACAAAGATTTAATATGAAGAATCTATAAGGAACTTAAAAATTAACAACAAGAAAACAAACAACTCCATTAAAACTTGAACAAATTACCTGAATAGACATTTTCCAGACAAAATTCAACACATGGTCGATAAGAATATAAAAATGCTCAATATCACTAATCACTAGAGACATGCAAATCAAAACCACAATGAGATAGTATCTCATACCTGTTAAAATGGCTATTATTAAAGTCAGAACAATAACAGATGGTGGTGAGGTTGTGGAGAAAAGGAAATGCTTATGTGCTCATACACAGCTGGGAACGTTAAGTTTTGCCAGCCATTGTGCAAAGTGGTTTTGTGACTTCCCAAATAACTTAAAACAGAATTACCATTAGATCTATCAATTTCATTATTGGGTATATACCCAAAGAAATATAAATTATTCTACCATAAAGACACATGAATGTGTATGTTCCTTGCAGCACTATTTACAATACCAAAGACATGCAATCAACTGCAATGTCCATCAGTGGTATACTGGAAAAAGAAAAAGAAATACTAGGCAGCTATAAAAATAAATGAGATCAAGTCCTTTGCAGCAACATGGATGGAGCTGGTTGCCATTATCCTAAGCAAACTAACACAGGGACAGAAAACCAAATACCGCAGTTCTCACTTATAAGTGGCAGTTAAACATTGAGTATATATGGACACAAAGAAAGGAAAAACAGACACGAGAGCCTATTTAAGGGCAGAGGATGGGAGGGTGAGGATCGCAAACTATCAGATAATCTGCTGATTACCTGGGCGATAACATAATCCGTACACAAAACCCATGCACCGCACAATTTCTTTATATAACAAACCTGCACATGTACTCCTGAATCTAAAATCAAGGTGAAAAAAGGAGGATATGTTAACATGCAAATGCACAAGAAACTGCAAGAGAAGTGGGGATAATTACTGTGTAGAAAATAAAAGGAATAATATTTAGTATTTGGTAGCACAATTGGGTAACTATAGTTTGAAGTACGTTGTTGTATTTATAAGACAACTAAGAGAGTGGAATTGGAATGTTACAACACAAAAAAATAATAAATGTTTAAGCTTATGTATACTCCAATTACACTGATTTCATCATTACACATTGTATGTATGTGTCAAAACATCTCCTATATTCCATAAACACATACAACTGTTATATAGTCAGAAAAATTAAAAATTAGATCTGTAATAAAAAAGCGTCCACAATGACATAAGAAGTGTGATTTAGAAAATGGCCACACCCATTTTCCCCTTTAAAAGCTTCAATTACTAATCATACACTATACTTATTTTAAGTGATTAACAATAAGCAACATGGTAAAGTGGTTATGACCATCATCTCTAAATCACTAGTCATAATTCAAAGTAAGAAGAGAATAGATTTCTCCCTCCTCTTCATCTTTTTTTTTTATTTGATATTACAGGACCAACTTTGACAGTTTGCCTGTATGTTAATGGTTTATACAAACTACAAGAGAGTGTCTTCTGGAAGCAAACTCAAAATATACGTATTGTTTTTTATTTTAGCTTTAGTTTTGATCTAAAGTTCTGATTATAAACTTTCATGTCAGCGCCAAACATTCTCATTTTGTGAATTTTTATAAACTTTTTGTTCTGTGAGATTTCCAAAGTGTTTCTACAACCACCTGATCTTTGACAAACCCAGCAAAAACAAGCAATGGGGAAAGGACTCCATGTTTAATAAATGGTGTTGGGAAAACTGGCTAGCAGTGTGCAGAAAGCAGAAACTGGACCACTACCTGTCACCTTACACTAAAATTAACTACAGATGGATCAAAGATTTAAACATAAAACCTAACACCATAAAAACACTAGAAGAAAACGTAGGCAAAACCATCCAGTACATAGGCATAGGCAAGAACTTCATGACTAAAACACCAAAAGCAATGGAAATAAAAGCCAGGATAGACAAATGGGATCTAATTAAACTCCAGAGCTTCTATACAGCAAAAGAAACCATCATTAGAGTAAATCGGCAACCAACAGAATGGGAAAAAAAATTTGCAATCTACCCATCTGACAAAGGGCTAATATCCAGAAACTACAAAGAACTAAAACAGATATACAAGAAAAAAACAAACAACCCCATTCAAACGTGGGCGAAGGATATGAACAGACACTTTTCAAAACACGACATATATGAGGCCAATAAACATATGAAAAAATGCTCATCATTACTGGTCATCAGAGAAATGCAAATCAAAACCACACTGAGATATCATCTCACGCCAGTTAGAATGGCAATCATTAAAAAATCTGGAGACAACAGATGCTGGAGAGGATGTGGAGAAATAGGAACACTCTTACACTGTTGGTGGGAGTGTAAATTAGTTCAACTATTGTGGAAGACAATGTGGCAATTTCTCAAGGATCTAGAAATAGAAATTCCATTTCACCCAGTAATCCCACTATTGGGTATATACCCAAAGAACTATAAATCATTCTACTATAAAGACACATGCACACGTATGTTCATTGCAGCCCTGTGTACAATAGCAAAGACCTGGAACCAACCCAAATGCCCATCAATGATAGACTGGACAAAGAAAATGTGGTACATATACACCATGGAATACTACACAGCCATAAAAAATAATGAGTTCATGTCCTTTGTAGGGACTTGGATGAATCTGGAAACCATCATTCTCAGCAAACTGACCCAGGAACAGAAGGCCAGGCACCGTATGTTCTCACTCATAGGTGGGTGTTGAACAACGAGAACACGTGGACTGAGGGAGAGGAGCATCACACACAGGGGACAGTTGGGGGGGTAGGGGGAGACAATAGGGGGTGGGTAGCGAGTGGAGGGTGGGGAGGGGTAACATGGGGAGAAATGCCAGATATAGTATGCACTTAAAGTAAAATAAATAAATTTTTAAAAAATGATATGAACTTGGCTTAGTGCTGTTGTGGCATTGGCAACGAAAGAGAGAAGGATTAAGGTTTAAAAAATGTACACTATGGGATATAAACTGCATGATAGAATTGCTAGAATTTATAGTTATGACCTCTGGTTTTTTATGGAATAAACAATTATATTTAAATAAAAAATAATAATTCTATGATGAAGAAAATATAAAAAAATTAAAAAAGTAAAAGCTTCAATTACTAATCATACAATATACTTATTTTAAGTGATTAACAATAAGCAACATGGTAAAGTGGTTATGACCATCATCTCTAAATCAGTAGTCATAATTCAAAGTAAGAAGAGAACAGATTTTTTTCTCCTCTTCATCTTTTTTTTAAGATTTGATATTACAGGACCAATTTTGACAGTTGGCATGTATGTTAACGGTTTATTCAAATTATAAGAGAGTGTCTTCTGGAAGCAAATTCAAAATAAACCTTTTGTTTTTGATTTTTGCTTTAGTTTTGATATAAAGTTCTGATTATAAACTTTCATGTCAGAGCCAAACATCGTCATTTTGTGAATTTTTATAAACTTTTTGTTCTGTGAGATTTTCAACGTGTTTCTACAACAAAAACTGGCCATATGAAAAAATAAAAAAGTGACCGATTATTTTATTTAAGGTAGAGGGGATCATGTGAGTTTTGCCTATGGAAGGGCTACTGTATGTGAGACACTTTATTAAAAATATTCTTAATCCGCAAAATAAAACTGTAACATGGGTATCAATAACTTAATTTTACATATGAGTAAAGTGCAGAATTGCTAAATAGCTTGCCCAAAATAATAAAACTGGGAGGTAGCCTGCACTTTGAATTTGGATATGTCATACTCTAACAAACATTCCCATTGGCATAAAACATGCCTATATTCACAACAGTTAAATTCTTCAGAATTTTGAATTTATCCCATATTTCTCAAAGTGTTCATATTTAAAGTCTTCAGCATGCCTGAAAAAACCTGGCCTAAGGGAAGCTTCTTTTAAAAGTACCTGTATCAACTTCTAATCATAACAGATATGAAAAGGAAGGGAAAAATAAACAGGAGATGGGCAGATAGATCTGTACATGTATTTTTAAAACATCTCAGGGAGAAAGTAAAGTTGGCACTTGACAACTGAAGTTACCTAGTCACTTTATGCTTTATTAAAACCTACATGTTTTGAGTACCTAGCATACAACATACTAAGATTAGCTTTATACTCATATGCCCTTGTCCATGCCATGGTTTCCCCTTTGCCTGGCATAATCTTTATCTCTTCTCTAACTGGTTAGGCTTCGAAATCATTCAAGATTTGAGAGACAGCAATTCCTCCACCAAAAAGCCTTCACTGACTTCCATATAGGAGTGGGCAAACTCTCTGTGATTACACAATCATATATGCCTATACCATCAAAGCATTCACCAAACTGTGCTTTCTTTAAATATTTTACTATGTACTTATTTTTCTAATGAGTTTCTTTTCTCTACACTTCTAACATATGGCCCACAATAGAAGCTCAATAAATGTTTACACAAAGAATATGTGAGTAAAGAAAGAAGCAAACATACCTTTCCATCAGGTCCTTTTGCTGACATCATTGTGATCCACAACTGAAAAGAGTACTTCATTTTCTTCAGTTTAACATGCTGAACTGAGGCTCCTAGAATAGTTTCAAGGTGAATCACAACCTTATAAAAAAAGATATAAAAACAGACAAATATTGATGAGAAGAGGAGATACTACTGAAGAGTGACATCAGCAAGATGGCAGACCAGGAAGATACAGGCCCTCATTGCCCCATGGAAACACCAAAAGACAAGCAAACAAAAACAAGGCAGAACAGCCCACAATATATATAGAAAAGTGGTTTTTGTGAGAACTCTAGAACAAGCTGAGAAGCTACAGCAACCAAGGAAATATCTAAAAAAGAAAAACTACACTCAAAATGCTAGGAAATTTTTATGTCATTTCTGCTTGCCCTTGTCCCATTCCCTCTCTGACACAGTTATAAACATTACTAAAGCCAGTTATAAACATATGAAAATTAAAAGAAATCTACAAACCAATATCAGAGATAAATATAGATGTGAAGTCTCAACAAAATTTTAACTAACTGAATCCAACACCACATCAAAAAGATAATACATCATGATCAAGTTGGTTTTATCCCAGAGATGAAAGGATGCTTTAACATACACAAATCAATAAAAGTAATTCACCACATAAACAGAATTAAAAGCAAAATCCACATGATCATCTTCATAGGTACAGAAAATCATTAGTAGAATTTAGCATGACTTCATTATAAAAATCCTTTAAAAACTAGTCATAGAAAAAACATACCTCAAAGTTATAAAATCCGTGTATAACAAGCCCATAGCCAACCTTATACTGAATGAGGAAATGTTGAAAGTATTCCTTCTAAGAAGTGAAAGAAGACAAAAAAAAAGTCCACTTTCACTACTCCCTTTTAACGCAATACTGGCAGTTGTGGCCAGGGCAATCAGGCAAGAGAAACAAATAAAAGACATCTGAATTTAAAAAGAAGTTAAATTATGTCTGTTTGCTGATGCTATGACCTTATATATAGAAAATTCTAAAGACTCCACCCAAAAGACTCCTTGATTTGATTAATGAAATCAGTAAAATCTCAGGACACAAAATCGATGTAGAAAAATGAGTAGCATTTCTATTAACTAATAATAATCAAGCTTAGAACCAAATCAAGGAATCAGTTAGTTACCATTTACAATAGCTACAAAAATAAAATACCTAGGAATACATTTAACCAAGGAGGTGAAAAATATCTACAAGGAAAACTATCAAACACTGATTAAAGGAATTGGAGATGACACAAATAAATCGAAAAACATCTTATGCTCATGAATCAGAAGAATGAATATCATTAAAATGTCCATATTGTCTAAAGCAATCTACAGATTCAATGCAATTCTCATCAAAATACCAATGTAATTTTTCACAGAGTTAGAAAACAAAGATAAAATTCATATGAAACCACAAAAGAGGTTGTGTAGCCAAAGCAATCCTAGGCAAAAGAAACTAAGTTGGCTGCATCATATTATCTACTTCAAATTATATTACAAAGCTACAGAATTTACAGCAACATGGTATTGGTATAAAAATAGACACATAGTTCAAAAGAATAGAAGAGAGAACCCAGAAATTAAGCCATATACATACATCAACTGGTCATCAATAAAATCAACAAAAGATAGACTGTAAAAAGGACACCCTAATCAAAAAGGGTCCTTGGAAAACTGGATGGCTATATGTAGAAGAATAAATATAGACCTGTATCTCTCACCATATACAAAATTTATCACAAACGGATTACAGTCTTAAGTGAAAAACCAAAAGTATAAAAATATAGGAAGAAAGCAGGAAAAATGATTCTGAACATTGGTTTTGGCAAACACTTCATGATAAAGACCTTAAAAACAAATGTACAAAACCAAAACTAGACAAATGGGCTTAATTAAACCAAAGTGCTTCTTTACAACAAAAGAAATTATCAATTCAATAAACAGACAACTTGTAGAATGGAATGAAATATTTACAAACAATACATCCAATGAAATATTGATATCTAGATTCCACTAAGAGCTCAGCTTACCAACAACAAAAATAAATAATCCTGCTAAAATGTAGGCAAATGACATAAGCAGACTTTTTCAAAAGACATACAAATGGCCAACAAACATATGAAAAACTACTTGACATTACTAATTAATGAAATTCAAATTAAAACTCTGATGAGCTCTTTTATACCACAGTCACTATTATTCAAAAGTCAAAAAATAACGGATGTTGGTGAGTATGAGGAAAGGGAACACTCATAAACTTTAGTGGGAAAGTAAATTAGTATAACTTGTAATGAATACAGTATATGTTTCTCAATGAATTAAAAATAGAACTACTATTCTATGCAACAATTCCACTACTGGTTACTTATCCAAAGGGAAAGAAATTGTTATACAAAATGATACCTACACTCATGTGTTTATAGCAGCATTATCCACAATAGCAAAGATATAAATCAATTAAAGTGTCAATCAATGAATTATTGGATAAAGAAAGAATGGTGTATATATAATGGATTGTACTCAGCCATTAAAAAAAGAAAATCTTTTTTTTTTCCCCCCAGCAACATGGATGGAACTAGAGGCCAATGTCTTAAATGAAATTGTTTGGACACAGAAAGGCAAATACAACATATTTTCACTTATAAGTGAAAGTTAAATAATGTATAGAAGTGAACATAGGGCATGAAATAATAGACACTGAAGACTCAAAAGAATGGGAGGGATCAGAGGTATTGAAAGATGAGAAATTACTTAGTGGTTAAAATGTACACTATTGGGTTGATGTCTACACTGAAATCCCAGACTTCACCATTAGGCAATATATCCATGTAACAAAACTACTTCCTCTTAAATTATAAATATTTAAAAAACAATAAATACCTCTATTGTTCACCTGACCTCCATAAACCACTATTTTGACTGTAGACTACAGTGTCATTTTAGGTCCCTGGCATTAGTATCAGTTCAGAACCTGTGTCCTGTAATCTCCAAAACTTCTGATTATTTTTTCCCCAATTCTTTCATGCCATAATTTATTTTAGGGAGGGCTGTAAGAGTGACATTATATGATTTTGGGCTTGTAGTGGGATGCTTCTTCCCGGGGACCTATTCTTCCTTTATTCAAGGGGTGTGAGTCTGCAAACTGTCTCAAGCCTGGGAATTGATTGAGTAGTCGTGACTCTGTTTTATGTCACAAGCTGGAATTTTGCTCAATTGACTTAGGACTCCTCTGCTTATACAGATTTCATAAGAATATAATGGACTTATCATGTATCTCGCTGCCAGGAACATGATTAACCAGGGTCATAGGTCCGTGTGAGTCAGATTATTCTGATTGCTGCTTTGACTTTTTTGTCTATTACAGTATGCATGCTTACCTAGCTTTCGTCAGTTAAGTGCTGCCACTTGACCCTTGCCAGTTGGGAATTCAATTGTTTCTATTACATTTATATATATATATATATATATATATATATATATATATATATATATATATATATAATGGTGTCATTATATATATATTTGTATTATATATATATAATGGTGTCATTATATATATATATTATATATATCATTATATATATATAATATATATATTATATATATATATATATTACTTCAATGGTATCAATCCTTCTTGTAATTTCTGACCTACAGAGAAAAGTGATCTTCAGAGAGGATAGGGTTTCTGCACAAATTTATTTCTCACAATTGTAGATAAAAATTGTTCCCTGATCTCTCCCAAGTTCGGTGAGAAGGTCTTAAAGATAAATATCCCTAAGAATTTGAATTATTTCCTTTACAGTATGTCAAGGCAAGACTGGAATTTCAACTTCATTTAGTGTAGGCCACCTTTTGGTCCATGTTTTTCTTAACTTTGTTAGAGCTTTTTTTGGACACGCTGAGTTGCAACACTAAATTCAAACTCTTTCCATCGTGGGTCGCTATCAATAAATTTGGCCTATTTCGTGGTTGTGTTTCTTCCACTATTATCCCATGCTTTTAATATCCATTGCCATGCGTATTCCCTGGATTTATGTCTATATAAATTAGAAAAAGAAAATCCATGTAGTTATTTTGGAGCTTAATGCATCTCAGGGATCACACTTCGTGCTTCACTATTAGGGACCTGATGCGATTTGAGTCTAGTTATAGGTCTAGAAGCAAAGAAGAGTGGTGTGGTGGGGCCTAACAATGATCAAATGTGTCTTCTGCTTCTTCTCAGAACTTTAGTTGTATTTTATTTTCCTGCATATAATCTCTTGCTCACAGGTACCTAGATGTCTGAAGTAAGCCAGCAGTTCACTTGTGTAACAGCTTCCACCACTGCTTTAGGCATTTTCCAACCTACAATCCAAACTATTCCATCATTCCAGTCAGTGTTCCAAGCCAGTCCCTCAGATTGTCCCCAGAGAAGCTAGAACTTTACAAGCAAGTTCCATTCATCTTCTTTCATTCCAAGGGAGGAATCAACAATGCGTATAGATTTAATGCGATACTAAATATATACGCAATAGTGCTTATGTTTTTAACATCTATCCTGCCAATTGTAATTTTTAAGTGGAGAATTTAATTCATTTACATTCCAGATTAATATTGATGTGTCAGGTTTTGATCCTGTCATAATCTTAATTGTTATCTAGTTGTTTTCTATATTCTTTGTCCTGTGAGTTTTATATTATTGTTTGGAGGATATTGGCCTTTTCTACCATATTTAGAGCTTCTGTCAGCATTTCTTGTAGGACCAGTAGAGTCATGATAAATTTACCCAACATTTGTTCATCTAGAAAATACGTTACTTCTTCATTTACAAATGTTACAGCAGGAGTCAAAGCTCAGAATTCAAAGTATTTCTTCATGAAGCACTCTAGAAATACAACTTCAATCTCTTCAGGCTTCTTCTGTTGAGAAGCCTGCTGTTTCTCTGATGGAATTTCCTTTAGAGATGACTTAGTATAGTTCTTTTGCTGATTTTAAGATTTTTTTTCTTCACTTTGACAGTAATCTGATTATTATATGCCATAGTGAGTACCTTCTTGCAATAAATTTTCCAGAATTCATAGAATCTCTTGTATCTGAATATCTAGGTCTTTTGCTAGACTAAGAAAGCTTTTCTCAACTATTTCCTCAAATAGATTTTTCAATATTTATGTTTGTTTTTTTTTATTTTACTTTATGTTCTGGGGTACATGTGCAGATAATGAAGGATGGCTACACTGCGATGTGTGTACCTGTGCAACAATCCTGCGTTATCTGCACATGTACCCTGAACCTAAAGTACAATAAAAAATATATATTGCATATATATTTAATGTCATACTAAATATGTACACAATAGTGTGTATAAATTTAGTACCGTTAGTTCTCTTGTTTCATTGATCCTTTTAACATTATGTAATGACCTTCTTTGTCTCTTTTGATCTTTGTTGGTTAAAAGTCCATTTTATTTGCATTTCTCTAATTACCAGTGATGATGAGCATTTTTTCATATGTTTGTTGGCTTCATGTATGTCTTCTTTTGTAAAGTGTCTGTTCACATCCTTCGCCCACTTTTCAATGGGCTTGTTTGTTTTTTTCTTGTAAATCTGTTTTAGTTCTTTGTAGAGTATGGATATCAGCCCTTTGTCAGATGGGTAGACTGCAAAAATTTTTTCCAATTTTGTTGGTTGCCAATTCACTCTAATGACTGTTTCTTTTGCTGTGCAGAAGCTGTGGAGTTTGATTAGGTCCCATTTGTCTATTTTGGCTTTTGTTGCTAATGCTTTTGGTGTTTTGGTCATGAAGTCGGGAGATAGCATGCGGAGAAATGCCAGATATAGGTGATGGGGAGGAAGGCAGCAAATCACACTGCCATATGTGTACCTATGCAACAATCTTGCATGCTCTTCACATGTACCCCAAAACCTAAAATGCAATAAAATATATATATTTCCCCCATCCCTTTATTTTGAGTCTATGTGTGTTCTTGCACGTGAGATGGGTTTCCTGAATACAGAACAACAATGGGTCTTGACATTTTATCCAATTTGCGAGTCTGTGTCTTTTGAATGGGCATTCAGCCTATTTACATTTAGAGTTAATATTGTTATGTGTGAATTTGATCCTGCCATTTTTATTCTAGCTGGATGTTTTGCCTGTTAGTAGATGCATTTTTTTCACTGTGTTGATGGTCTTTACCATTTGGTACGTTTTTGGAGTGGCTGGTACTGGTTTTTTCTTTCCTTGTTTAGTGCTTCCTTCAGGAGCTCTGGTAAGGCAGACCTGGTGGTAACAAAATCTCTCAGCAATTGCTTTTCCTTAAAGGATTTTATTTCTCCTTCACTTATGAAGCATAGTTTGGCTGAATATGAAATTCTAGGTTGAAAGTTCTTTTCTTTAAGGATGTTGAATGTTGGCCCCCACTCTCTTCTGGCTTGTAGTGTTTCTGCTGAGAGATCCACAGTGAGTCTGATGGGCTTCCCTTTTTGTGTAATCCAACCTTTCCTCTGGCTGCCATTAGCATTTTTTCCTACATTTCAACCGTGGTGAATCTGACCATTATGTGCCTTGGGATTGCTCTTCTTGAGGAATATCTTTGTGGTGTTCTCTGTATTTCCTGGACTTGAATGGTGGCCGGGCTAGCTAGGTTGGGGAAGTTCTCCTGCATAATATCCTGAAGAGTTTTTTCCTGCTTGGATTCATTCTTGCCATCACATTCATGTACACCTATCAAACGTAGATTAGATCTTTTCACATAATCCCATATTTCCTGGATGCTTTGTTCATTTCTTTTCACTCTTTTTTCTCTATCCTTGCCTTCTCGTTTTGTTTAATTGAGTTCATCTTCAGTCTCTTGTATTCTTTCTTCTGCTTGGTCTATTCGGCTATTGAAACCTGTGTATGCTTCGTGAAGTTCTTGTGCTGTGTTTTTCAGCTCCATCAAGTTTTCTTTATATTCTTCTCTAAGCTTTTTATTCTAGTTAGCATTTAATCTAACCTTTTTTCAACGTTCTTAGTTTCTTTGCATTGGGTTAGCACATGTTCTTTTAGCTCTGAACAGTTTGTTATTACCCATCTTCTGAAGCCTGTTTCTTTCAATTCATTAGATTCATTTTCCATCCATCTGTGAGCCCTAGCTGGTGAGGAGTTGTGATCCATTGGAGGAGGAAAGGCGTTTTTGTTTTGAGTGTTTTCATCCTTTTTGCACTGGTTTCTTCTCATCTTAGTGGCTTTATCTACCTGTGTTCTTTGTTGTTCGTGACTTCCGGATAGGGTCTCTGAGTGGATGTCCTTTTTGTTGATGATGAAATTTTTTCCTTCCGTTTCTTAGTTTTCCTTCTAACAATCAGGCCCTTCTGCTGCAGAACTGCTGGAGGCCTACTCTGCTTGCCTAAGGATCACCCGCAGGGGCTGCAGAACAGTAAGGGTTGCTGCTGGTTTCTTCTTCTGTTATCTTTGTTCCAGAAGGATACCTGCCAGACGTCCACCTGAGCTCACCTTTATGAGGTGTCTCTTTGTGTATACTGGTGTTGGGGAGCTGCTCAAAGAGAAAGTCTGTCCCTTAAAGGAGCCAAGGGCTGTTCTGGGAGCTCCGTTGTTCCAGTAGTTATTTTTAAGTCTGCTTCAGCAGAAATCATAACTGCTTCTTTTCCCAGGTGCTCTGTCCTAGGAAGGTCGGCTTTATTTATAAGTTCCTGACATTCTGCTTCATTTTTTCATAGATTCCCTGTCCTGCACGGAGTAGTCTAGTCACAGTCTGCCAGCAGAGGGGTTGCTGGACTGCCACAGGCTCTGCCCAGCTGCTATGTGAACTGCCTCGGTAATGGTGGACTGCCTCGGTACTGGTGGTTGCCCTTCCCCCCACTAAGCAGGTCTGTCCTGGGTCCAGCTGCACTTGCTGCGAAACTCTCAATCCAGAGCATTTCAGATTGCTTGTTTCTTGTGGATGGTACCCGCTGAGCTAGATCACCTGGCTCTCTGTCTCTGCCCCATCCCTTCCAGTAGAATGGGCAGCTTTTTCTCCCAGGTGTTCCAGGTACCAGTAGAAACGGCCATCCAGATTTGTATGAGTTTCTGTGGGCCAACCTAGCATGGGCTGAAACCACTGTGCTGAAATCTCTTAGTGCTTTTCGGCCCAGGAATCTCCTGATCTGTGGGCAGTGAAAATTTGTTTGGAAATGCGATGGACACTCACATGCTGCATTGTTCTTGCTGGGAACTGCACTCTGGAGCTGTTCCTTTTTGGCCATCTTGGGTCCTCCTGTTTTTTTTTTTTTTTTTTTTTTTTTATTCTCTCTTGGGAATACCCATGATTCACAGATTTGGCATTTTACACAGTTCCATACTTTTTGAAGGCTTTGTTTCATTTTTTTAAATGATTTCTTTTTTGTCAGACTGGATTAATTTGAAAAATTTTTCTTCAAGTTCTGAGATTCTTTGATCTACTTGGCCTAGTCTACTGTTAAGCTTTTAATTGTATGTTGTAATTCCTTTAATATATTTTTTTATTTTAAGAAGTTTCTTTGGTTTTTAATATCTATCTCTTTGGTGAATTTCTCACTCATATCCTGAATTTATTTTTTTATTTTTTGTATTGCTTTTTAGCTTTCTCTTTTATTTCATTGGGCATCTTTAAAATCAACATTTTGAATTTTTTATATAGTATTTCAAAAATTTCATTTTGATTAGAATCCATTGCTACCAAGTTAGTGTGATTGTTTGGGAATGTCATAACACCCAAGTTTTTTCATATTTCCAGAATTATTACACTGATTTGTACTCATCTGGAGACATTTTCACTTGTTATTTTTAAATTTACTTTTGCTTATAGAGGACATTTTTTTTTCCCTTTGGGGACATGACTATAATATTTGTTGAGTTGAGATATTTTCCTTTTCTTCGAAGTGTTTTTATTGATAAGAACTCTATAAGAATTCCTGGGTTATAGATAGCCTTAATGTTTTTGTTTCTCAAATGCTGGTTGTAGTAGCAGCATACTGAATAAGTGAATAGGCTATGTTCTCCTGTGTCTCTTGGGGGGCAGAGGTCTTGAGAGGCTCCCAGGCCACATCCATCCTTGTCCAGTCCTGCCAAGGGGACGGCTCCCAATTTCTGCACCTGTAGCTCATGCCCATGCCAAATTCATCTCTCAGTTTTGGCCATGAGGTCTCCTTCTTTACATGAGCCTAAATTGCAAACCTCAGTCCAGAGATTTGCCAAACCAGAGATTTTCACCCATTCTGGCTAGTAGATTTCTATGCAGTTCTCTATGATTTAGGATTAGAAATGTCCTTCTTCTATTGGTGCTACAGTCTAGAAGTATACACAAAGCACTTCTCAATGCCACTCTTTCTAACAGTCTCCCCACTGCTCCCCAAGGCAAATTCTGTGCTTGATAGGATCATGGAGCTCCCTTGTGGCCTGGATTTCCCAGTTCCCCAAAGAAAATGTGTATCAGAAAGAAACTTTCTTTCCCTCTTACACACTAGTGACACCCACAGTTTTCTGTTGGACCCATAGCATGTGCTGCTGCCTTCTAAAATTTTTAAAGTATCTGAAGTTTACTTCACTTTTATGTAGAGTTCCCATGTTTTTTCTTGAATAAACTTTCACAATGTGACTCTCTACTTGCTATTTTGCTATTTTCAAGTGAGTGTAGTGTGATAACAAAGCCTCTAATCCATAATCATTTCCAGGCTTCCAGAGTCTCCTGGTGTCCTCCCTACAAATCTTCTAGTACCTATAGGCTATAGAGGGACAGAGGCCATGGCAGAGATACCTAGGCTTCCTGGAGCAGAAGAGAAGGAACAGTGGAGTGAACCTGAGCTCAGTGGGCAGGCACAAGATACAAAATTTCTGTCAGATCATCAGTCAATAGTTTCAGCTGAGGTTAATTTCACAGTGTGTACAGTGAGTTCATGAAACCATCTTGTGATTATTTCCTTAGTTCCGCAATGCACAATTCAAATAGATATCCTCGGCAACTGGCAGAATTCCCAAATCACTTCCTTGACTTATGGAGTGAGCGCTGTTTTCATGGTATAGGATAAATAGAAGCCACTAAAACTGCTCCTATCTAGGAAAATAGTAAACTAAAATCAGTACTGCATTCCTGGAGGGATTGCAAAGACTAGTTCCACCAAGAACTTAAAGGATGTAAGAGTGGTAATTCCCATCACATCCCCAGTTAACTCATCTATATCATATTTGGCCTGTGCAGAAAACAGGTAGATCCTGGAGCATGACAATACATCACTGTGAGTCTGATCAGATGATAACTTCAAACAGCTGCTTGGCAGGTGTGGGTTCATTGCTTGAGCAAATTAATACATTCCCTGGTACCTGGTATACAGCTATTGACTAAAACAATATTTGTTCTTTATGTCTGTTAGTAAAGTCAGTCAGAAGCAGTTTTTCAGCTGGCAAAGCAAGCAATTCAATATTGTACCTCAGGAACAGGACACTTCAGCTCCTTACAATAATTTATTAGTTTGCAGGACTTTGTCTTTCCTTTACACAAGGCATTGCACTGGTCCATTAAATCAGTGACACAATTCTTATTGGATTTAGTAGGCAAGAAGTAGCAACTACTCGAGACTTATTGGGAAAATATTGCATGTCAGAAAGTAAAAGAAAAGAACCTGACAAATTACAGGGGACTTCCATTTCAGTGAAATTTCTAAGGGTCTGGTAGAGTGGGCATGTCAAATATAATTTCTAAGATAATGACATGTTGCTGAATCTGACCTTTCCCACAATTACAAATGAGGCACAATGTGTACTGGGCCTTTTGGATTTTGGAATCAACATATTTCTCTTTTGTATGTGCTACTCTTACCCATTAACCAAGCAATCTGAAAAACAGCTAATTTTGAGTGTGGCCCAGAACCAAAGAAGGCTCTGAAACAGCTCTAGGCTGCCTTTCAAGCTTCTCTGCCACTTAGGTCTTATGTTTCAGCCTGTCAAATAGTGGTTGAAGTATCAGTGTCAGATAAGGATATTATTTGGAACCTTTGTTTGGCCCTTATAAGTGAATCACAGTGCATTCCCTTAGCATTTTGAAGTGAATTCCTATTATCTCTGTTGATAACTACTTTCTTTTCTGAGTAACAACTTTTGTTTACTACAGGTCCAACAAAGACTAAATGTTTTACCATGGGCCACCAGGTTACCACATGACCTATACTAACTATTATGAATTGTGGGTTTCCTAAGCAACCATCCCATAGATTTGGGTGTGCACAAAAACACTCCATCATCAAATAAAAATGGTGTGTAGAAAATGTGGCTCAAGCATACCATAAATACACAAGTAAAAATTAGTCTTAAAGGTTCATTTTTAGGAGGAGCAAGATTGAACAATACATCTTTTATTTTGAAAAGGTGAGTTGACGTACCCATCCCAGTGAACCCGTATATGAAGTGTTGCTGTAAATGACATGGTCCCTACTCCTGCTATGCTACCATCTCTGTCCAAGCCTGAACCTATGGCCACAAAGACAGTTTTCCACAATCAGTTGACAGAGAAAGTTAAAGCTTGGGAGCCTGTTTTACAGGTGGCTATGCACGATTTCCAGGCACCACCTGAAAGTGGGAAGCTACAGAATTACAAGCTCTATTTAGAACTGTCCCTGAAGGACAGTCAAGAAGAAAAATCTTCTTCATGAGAAGAAATTCAAACTGTACACCTAAATGTTCACTTACTCAGAATGAGAAATATTTATACATGTAATTATGTGCAAATGTGGTTAAGAAATTGGCTAGATGATCAGAGACTTAAAAGAAATCTGATAAGATAATTAGTGACATGAAAGTGTGGGGAAGAAGTATGTTGATAGATCTATCTGAATGGGTAAAATGTATAAAGATATTTGTTTTTCAAGTGAACACTCAACAAAGGGGAACTTAGGAAGTGGAAGATTTTAGCAATCAAGTCGATAGAATGATAAATCCTGTGGATAGCACGTAACCTCTTTCCACAGCCACCCTGTCATTGCCAAATGGGCTCCTGAAAAGAAGTGGCCACGGTAGCAAGGAGGGAAGTTATGTATGGGCTCAGAAATATGGAATCCCATTCAACAAGAGTAAACTGGTTATAGCCAATGATGAGTGACCAATCTGTGAGCTGCAGAGAACAACACCAACTCCTCAGCATGAAACCATTCTTCACAGTGATCAGGTAACTAACTGGTGTCAGGCTGATTGTATTGGGCCACTTCCATCGTGGCAAAGGCAATTTTTTTTCTTACTAGAATAGATACTTTGGGTGTATATTTACTTTTCCTGCACACAATTCTTCCTAAAATTAACGGACATGGACTTACAGAGTGGCTTACCCAATATAATAGTATTTCACATCAAAATACCTTTTCTAAGCAAGGAAGTGACTCCACAGCAAATGAAGTGTGTCAATGCACACATGCTCAACAAATTCACTGATATTATCATAGGTTAACTCCTGTGAACTGAACTGTGTTCCTTCTCCAACCAAATTTATATGTTGAAGCCCTAATACCTAATATGATGGTATCTAGAGATAATCTTTAAGATTAAATGAGATCATAATGGTGAGACCATAATATGATAGGACTGTGGCCTTATAAGAAGCAGTGTCTAGTGGGAAATTTATACTATTAAATACCCACATGAGAAGCAAGGAAAGATCTAAAATTGACACCTTATCATCAAAAGTCAAAGAGCAAGGCAGCAAGATAAAAAAAACTCAAAAGCTAGCAGAACACAAGAAATAACTAAGATCAGAGCAAAACTAAAGGTGATAGAAACACAAAAAAATCTTCAAAAAAATCAATAAATCCAAGAGCTGTTTTTTTAAAGATCAACAAAATAGACAAACCTCTAGACAGATTAATTTAAGAAAAAAGAAAAGAATCAAACATATGCAAAAAAAATGATAAAGTGGACATCACCACCGATTCCACAGAAATACAAACTACCATCAGAGATTACTACAAACAACTTTATGCACATAAACAAGTAAACCTGGAAGAAATGAATAAATTCCTGGACAATTTCACCCTCCCAAGCCTAAACCAGTAAGACGTTGAAACTCTGAATAGACCAATAACAATACAAAGAGGAGCTGGTATCACTCCTTCTCAAACTATTCCAAACAATACAAAAAAAGGAAATCCTTTCCAAATCATTTTATGAGACCAACATCATCCTGATACCAAAACATGACAGAGACTCAATAAAAAAAGAAAACTTCAGGCCAATGTCCATGATGAACATAGATGCAAAAATTTTCAATAAAATACTGGCAAACTGATTGCAACAACACATTAAAAAGTTTATCCATCACGATCAAGTAGGCTTCATCTCCAGGATGCAAGGCTGGTTCAAAATACTCAAGTCTATAAATGTAAGCCACCACGTAAAAAGAACCAAAGACAAAAAAAAAAAAGATCATCGCCATAGATGCAGAGAAGGACTTGAACAAAATTCAAAAAGCATTTATGCTAAAAACTCTCAATAAACTAGGTGTCAATGGAATGTATCTCAAAATAATAAAAGCTATTTACAACAAACCCACAGCTGATATCATACAGAATGGGCAAAAACTGGAAGCATTCCCTTTGTAATCTGGCACTAGACATGGATGCCTTCTCTCACAACTCCTATTCAATGTAATATTGGAAGTTCTAGCCAATGCAATAAGGCAAGAAAAAGAAATAAAGGGTATTCTATTAGAAAAGGAGGTAGTCAAATTCTCTCTATTTCCAGACGACATGATTGTATACTTAGAAGGCCCCATCATATAAGCACAAAATCTCCTGAAACTGATAAGCAACTTGAGCAAAGTCTCAGGATACAAAATCAATGCACAGAAATCACAAGCATTCCCACACACCAATAACAGACTAAAAGAGAACCAAATCAAGACTGAACTCCCATTCACAATTGCTAGAAAGAGAATAAAATACCTAGGAATACAACTAACAAAAAATGTAAAGGACCTCTTCAAGGAGAACTACAAACCACTCCTCAACGAAATAAGAGAGGACACAAACAGCTGGAAAAGCATTCCACGCTCATGGATAGGAAGAATCAATATTGTCAAAATGGCCATACTACCCAAAGTAATTTTTAGATTCAATGCTATCCCCATCAAGCTACCAATGACTCTCTTCACAGAACTGGAAAAAAAAAACACATTAAACTTCATATGGAACCAAAAGAGAGCCTGCATACCCAAGACAATACTAAGCAAAAAGAACAAAGCTGATGGCATCATGCTACCTGACTTCAAACTATACTGCAAGTCTACAATAATCAAAACAGAATGGTACTGGTACCAAAACAGAGACATAGACCAATGGAATAGAACAGAGGCCTTGGAGGTAATGTTACACATCTACAACCATCTGATCTCGACAAACCTCACAAAAACAAGCAATGGGGAAAGGATGCTCGGTTTAATAGATAGTGTTGGGAAAACTGGCTAGTCATGTACAGAAAACAGAAACTGGACCACTTCCTGACACCTTACAGTAAAATTAACTCCAGATGGAGGAAAGACTTAAACATAAGACCTAACACGATAAAAAATCTAGAAGAAAACCCAGGCAAAACCATTCAGGACATAGGCATAGGCAAGGACCTCATAACTAAAACATCAAAAGCATTGGCAACAAACCCAAAATAGACAAATGGGAGCTAATAAAACTTCAAAGCTTCTGTAGAGCAAAACAAACCATCATTAGAGTGAACTGGCAGCCAACAGAGTGGGAAAAATTTTTGCAGTCTACTCATCTGATAAAGGGCTAATATCCAGAATCTACAAAGAACTAAAATACACAAGAAATAAACAAACAAACCCATTCAAAAGTGGGCAAAAGACATGAACAGACACTTTTCAAAAGAAGACTATGAGACCAACAAACATATGAAAAAAGTGCTCATTATCACTGGTCGTTAGAGAAATGCAAATCAAAACCACATTGAGATACCATCTCATTTCAGTTAGAATGGTGATCATTAAAAAATCTGGAGACAACAGATGCTGGAGAAGATGTGGAGAAACAGGACACTTTTACACTGTTGGTGGGAATGTAAATTAGCTCTACTGTGTGGTAGACAGTGTGGCGATTCCTCAAGGACCTAGAAATAGAAATTCCACTTGACCCAGGAATCCCATTACTGGATATATATCTTAAAGATTATAAATCATTCTATTATAAAGACACATGCACACATATGTTCATTGTGGCACTGATTACAATAGCAAAGACCTGAAAGCAATGCAAATGCATACAAATGATAGACTGGAGAGGGAAAATGTGGCACATGTACACCATGGAATACTATGTAGCCATAAAAACGATGAGTTTGTGTCATTTGTAGGGACAAAGATGATTCTGGAAACCATCATTCTCAGCAAGCTAACACAAGAACAGACAATCAAGCACTGCATGTTCTCACTCATAAGTGGGTGTTGATCAGTGAGAACACATGGACACAGGGAGGAGAGCATCACACAATGGGTCTGTTGGGGGAAATAGGGGAGGGGCAGCAGGGCGTACAGAGGTTAGGGAGGGGTAACATGGGGAGAAATGCCAGATATAGGTGACAAGGGGATGGAGGAAGCAAATCACATTGCCATGTATATTCCTATGCAACAACCCTGTGTGATCTTCACATGTACCCCAGAACCTGAAGTACAATAAAAAACAAACAAACAAAAATAATACACTACAATAAAATAAGAAGAAGACAGAAATATTTCTTTTGTCTCCCTGATCCTTGTGAGAAGGTGGCCATCTGTAAGCCAGGAAGAGAGTTTTTACCAAAATCTGACCATACTGGCACCATTATATCAGATTCCCAGCCTCTAGAACTGTGAGAAAATAAATTTCTGTTCTTTACATAACCTAGTATATTGTATTATGTTATGGTAGCACAAGCTGGCTAATACATCCACCACCCTGAAACAACTGACTTGATAGAGCATTGGAGTGGCCTGTTGAAAACTCAGTTACTATGCTAGCCAAATTGCAAAACATAGTCAGAATTCACGGTTTGAAAAATCAGAAACTGGAAATGAGAGTGGCACGATTCACTGTTGTGCCTAGTGATACACTAGTATAATTTTTATTTCCTGTTTTGTGACCTGTTTCTCTACTCCATAGATGTCTTACATCCAAAGGGAGAAATGTTTCCAACAGCATATATAACAGTGATTCCACTGAATTAGAAGTTAAGACTGCAGAAGATGGCCGATTAGGAGCAGCTCAGGATTTCAGCTCCAAGTGAAAGCACGGAGGGTGAGTGGACACTGCATTTCCAAATGGATTTTTATTCCCCACAGACAAGGAGATTTCCAGGTAGAGGAGCCCCATGGGTCGCCAACACGGCTGGTTTGGCCAGCGAGGCTATTTTGGCCGACAAGGCTGTTTTCGCCGGTGCCGCTGTTTTGGCCAGCGCACCTGTTTTGCCAGCACACCAGTGTAGCGATTCCCTGTACAAAATACATGGGTGTCTGGGCGCCATTTTAGCTGGCAATTAGAGCTCTGGGACGGCAAAGACGCCCATTCGTCTGATTAAAAAGGGGACTGAGGATGGATCCAAGATGGCCAATTAGGAGCAACTGAGGATTGCAGCTCCCAGTGAAAGGGTGGAGGATGAGTGGATGCCACATTCCCAGACGGATTTTTATTGCCCACAGACCAGGAGATTCCCAGAGGGAGGAGCCCCACGGGTCGCCAGCGCAGCTGGTTTGGCGGGCACAGCTGTTTTCGAGGCGTGGCTGTTTTCACCAGCGCCGCTGTTTTCGCTATCACGGCTGTTTTCGCCACCGCTGTTTGGAGGGGCGCCCCAGTGCAGCGGTTCCCCATACGAAATATGTGGGTCCAGGTGCCCTTTTAGCTGGCAATTGGAGCTTTGGGAAGGCAGAGCCACCCATTCATCTGATTAAAAAAGGGGACTGAAACAGGCAGCCAGGCCAGGAGATTTTCCAGGCAAAAAAACGCCACGAAACTCAGCGCCCGCGGTTTCAGACCACACAGTGGATCACAGCACGGGAAATGACACAGATCCCGGTGCCTTTTCAACAGGTGGCTGGAACACCTGGGAGACAGTCGACCATTCAACTAAAAAAAAAAAAAAAAAAAAAACGCTCTGAGGCAGGGAGCCAGGTGATCAGGCTCGGCTGGTCCCACCCCCCACACACACACAAAAAACAGCCATCAGAAATGCTCTGGATCAAGAGTTTCACCGCAAGCAAAGCTGAACCAGGGATAGTCCAGCTCTGTGGGGGAGGGAGGTCCGCCATTACTGAGGCAGTCTGCCACTACAAAGGTAGTTTGCCATTGCAGAGGCAGTTCTAACTACACCAGTATAAACTGGACTGCAGGGAACTTCACACGGCAGCTGGGTGGAGCCCACAGCAGCTCAGCAAAGCCTCTGCAGGCAGTGAGTAGGCTGCCTCATCACTGGGCAAGGCAGCCCTGAGAAAAAGGCAGCAGCACAAGGGAAACTCATAAATAAAGCTCTAACTCCCCGGGACAGAGAACCTGGGGAAAAAAAGGAGTTTATGAGTTCTGCTGCAGCAGACTTAAATGTACCTGCCCAGCAACTCTGAATGAACAACGGAGCTCAGAGCTCAGCACTTGAGCTCCTATAAAGAACACTCTGTCGCCTCAAACAGCTCCCTGCTCCCCGTATATCCAACGAGTCACCTGATAAAGGAGAGCTCAGACTGACATCTGGTGGGTAATCTTCTGGGACAAAAATAGCAGAAGAAGAAACTGGCAGCAACCCTTACTCTTCTACAGCCACTGCAGGTGATCCCCAGGCAAGCAGGACCGGGAATGGACCTCAGCAGTCCTACAGCAGAGGGTCCAGACTGTTAGAAGGAAAACTAAGAAACAGAAAGAAATAACTTCATCATCAAAAAACAGGACGTCCAGTGAGAGACCCCATCCGAAAATCACCAACCATAAAGACCACACATAGATAAATCCACAAAGATGGGAAGAAACCAGCGCAAAAAGGAGGAAAACACTGAAAACCAGAACGCCTCTCCTCCCACAAGGGATCACAACTCCTAACCAGCAAAGAAACAAGGCTGGATGGACAATGAGTGTGATGAAATGACAGAAACAGGCTAGAGAAGGTGGGTAATAAGAAACATCTGTGAGTTAAAAGAACTTGTTCTAACCCAATGCAAAGAAACTAAGAACCGATTTGACAAAATGCTAATGAGAATAACCAACTTAGAGAGGAATTAAGTGAATTGATGGACCTGAAAAACACAACACAAGAACCTTGTGAATCATTCACAAGTTACAACAGACGAATCAACCGAGCAGAAGAAAGAATATCAGAGGTCGAAGATCAACTGAATGAACTAAAACGAGAAGGCAAGAGTAGAGAAAAAAAGGTAAAAAGGAATGAACAAAGTATACAAGAAATATGGGACCATGTGAAAAGACCTAACTTACATTTCATAGGTGTACCTGAATGTGATGGAGAGAATAAATCCAAGCTGGAAAATACTCTTCAGGATATTATCCAGGAGAACATCCCCAACCTAGGAAGGCAGGCCAATATTGAAGTTCAGGAAATACAGAGAACACCATAAAGATGTTCCTCAAGAAGAGCAAACCCAAGGCACATAATCGTCAGATTCACCAGGGTTAAAATGAAGGAGAAACTGTTAAGGGCAGCCAGACGGAAAGGTCAGGTTACCCACAAAAGGAAGCCCATCAGACTCACAGCAGATCTCTCAGCAGAAACCCTACAAGCCAGAAGAGAGTGGGGGCCAATATTCAACATCCTTAAAGAAAAGAACTTTCAACCCAGAATTTCATATCCAGCCAAACTAAGCTTCATAAGTGAAGGAAAAATAAAATCTTTTGTGAACAAGCAAGTACTCAGAGATTTCATCACCACCAGGCATGCTTTACAAGAGCTCCTGAAAGAGGCACTAAATACAGAAAGAAACAACCAGTACCAGCCACTACAAAAATATTCCAAATGGCAAAAAGCAGCAATGCAATGAAGAAATTGCATCAACTAACCGGCAAAACAGCCAGCTAGCATCAAAATGGCAGGATCAAATTCACACCTAACAATATTAACCCTAAATGTAAATGGGCTAAATGCCCCAATCAAAAGACATAGACTGGCAAACTGAATAAAAAGCCAAAACCCATCGGTGTGCTGTATCCAGGAAACCCATCTCACATGCAAAGATACACAAAGGCTCAAAATAAAGGGATGGAGAAAGATTTACCAAGCAAATGGAGAGCAAAAAAAAGCAGGAATTGCAATTGTCATCTCTGATAAAATAGACTTTAAACCAACAAAGATCAAAAGAGACAAAGAGGGACATTACATAATAGTAAAAGGATCAATGCAACAGGAACAGCTAAGGATCCTAAATGTTTATGCACCAATAAACGAGCACCCAGATACATAAGGCAAGTTCTTAATGACTTACAAAGAGACTTAGACTCCCACACAATAATAGTGGGAGACTTGAACACCCCATTGTCAATATTAGACAGATCAATGACACAGAAAATTAGCAAGGATATCCAGGACTTGAACTCAGCCCTGGATCAAGCAAACCTAATAGACATTTACAGAACTCCCAACCACAAATCCACAGAATATACATTCTTCTCAGCACCACATCACACCTACTCTGAAATTGACCACATAATTGGAAGTAAATCATTCCTCAGCAAATGCAAAAGAACGGAAATCATAACAAACAGACTCTGAGACCACAGTGCAATCAAGTTAGAACTTAGATTTCAGAAACTAACTCAGAACCGCACAGCTTCATGGAAAATGAACAACTGGCTCTTGAATGGTGACTGGATAAACAATGAAATGAAGGCAGAAATAAAGATGTTCTTTGAAACCAACGAGAATGAAGACACAACACACCAGAATCTCTGGGACACATTTAAAGCAGTCTCTAGAGGAAAATATATAGCAATAAATACCCACATGAGAAGCAAGCAGAGATCTAAAATTGACACCCTATTCTCCAAATTGAAAGAGCTAGAGGAGCAAGATCAAAAAAACTCAAAACCTAGCAGAAGACAAGAAATAACTAAGATCAGAGCATAACCGAAGGAGATAGAGACATGAAAAATGCTTCAAAAAATCAAGAAATCCAGGAGCTGGTTTTTCGAAAAGGTCAAGAAAACAGAGACCACTAGCCAGATTAATAAAAAGGAAAAGAGAAAATAATCAAATAGATGCAATAAAAAACGATAAAGGGGATATCACCACAGATTCCACAGAAATTCAAACCATCATCAGAGATTATTACAAACAACTCTATGCACATCAACTAGTAAACCTGGAAGAAATGGATAAATTCCTGGACACTCGCATCCTCCCAAGCCTAAACCAGAAAGAAGGTGAAACCCTGAATAGACCAAAAACAAGGTCTGAAGCTGAGGCAGCAATTAAGAGCCTACCACCCAAAAAAAGCCCACGTCCAGATGGGTTCACAGCTGAATTCTACCAGACATACAAAGAGGAACTAGTACCATTCCTTCTGAAACTATTCCAAACTATCCAGAAACAGGGAATCCTTCCGAAACCATTTTATAAGACCAACATCATCCTGATACCAAAACCCGGCAGAGACTCAGCAACAAAAGAAAACTTCAGGCCAATATCCATGATGAACATAGATGCAAAAATCTTCAATAAAATACTGGCAAACCGATTGCAACAGCACGTCAAAAACTTTATCCATCATGATCAAGTAGGCTTCATCCCAGGGATGCAAATATGGTTCAACATGCGCAAATCTATAAACACAATCCACCACATAAACAGAACCAAAGACAAAAACCACATGATAATCTCAATAGATGCAGACAAGGCCTTTGACAAAATCCAACAGCCCTTTATGCTAAAAACCCTCAATAAACTAGGTATTGATGGAACGTATCTCAAAATGATAAAAGCTATTTATGACAAACCAACAGCCAATATCATACTGAATGGGCAAAAACTAGAAGCACTCCCTTTGAAATCTGGCACTAGACAAGGATGTCCTCTCTCACCACTCCTACTCAATAAAGTGCTGGAAGTTCTAGCCAGAGCAATCAGGCAAGTAAAAGAAATAAAGGATATTCAAATAGGAAAGGAGGAAGTCAAATTGTCTCTATTTGCAGACGACAAGATTGTATATCTAGAAGACCCCATCGTCTCAGTCCAAAATCTCCTGAAACTGATAAGCAAATTCTGCAAAGACTCAGGATACAAAATCAATGCTCAAAAATCACAAGCATTCCTATACACCAATAACAGACTTAAAGACAGCCAAATCAAGAACCAACTGCCACTCACAATTGCTACAAAGAAAATAAAATACCCAGGAATACAACTAACAAGGAAGGTAAAGGACCTCTTCAAGGATAACTACAAACCACTCCTCAACGAAATAAGAGAGGACACAAACAGATGGAGAAGCATTCCATGTTCATGGTTAGCAAGAATCAATATTGTGAAAATGGCCATACTACCCATAGTAATTTACAGATTCAACCCTATCCCTATCAAGCTACCAATGACCTTCTTTGAAGAACTGGAAAAAACTACCTTAAACTTCATATGGAACCAAAAGAGAGCCTGCATAGCCAAGTCAATTCTAAGCAAAAAGATCAAAGCTGGAGGCATCACACTACCGGACTTCAAACTATACTACAAAGCTACAGTAATCAAAACAGCATGGTCCTGGTACCAAAACAGAGATATAGACCAATGGAACAGAACAGAGGCCTCGGAGGCAACACAACACATCTACAACCATCCGATCTTTGAAAAACCTGACAAAAACAAGCAATGGGGAACGGATTCCCTGTTTAATAAATGGTGTTGGGAAAACTGGCTAGCCATGTGCAGAAAGCAGAAACTGGACCCCTTCCTGACACTTTACACTAAAATTAACTCCAGATGGATTAAAGACTTAAACATAAGACCTAACACCATAAAAACCCTAGAAGATTATCTAGGCAAAACCATTCAGGACATAGGTATAGGAAAGGACTTCATGACCAAAACACCAAAAGCATTGGGAACAAAAGCCAAAATAGACAAATGGGACCTAATCAAACTCCACAGCTTCTGCACAACAAAAGAAACAGTCATTAGAGTGAATCGGCAACCAACAGAATCGGAAAAAATGTTTGCAGTCTACCCATCTGACAAAGGGCTGATATCCAGAATCTACAAAGAACTGAAACAGATTTACAAGAAAAAAACAAACAAGCCCATTCAAAAGTGGGCGAAGGATATGAACAGACACTTTACAAAAGAAGACATACATGAAGCCAACAAACATATGAAAAAATTCTCATCATTACTGGTCATTAGAGAAATGCAAATCAAAACCACATTGAGATACCACCTCACGCCAGTTAGAATGGCGATCATTAAAAAATCTGGAGACAACAGATGCTGGAGAGGATGTGGAGAAATAGGAACACCCTTACACTGTTGGTGGAAGTGTAAATTAATTCAACCATAGTGGAAGACAGTGTGGCGATTCCTCAAGGACCTAGAAATAGAAATTCCATTTGATCCAGCAATCCCATTACTGGGTATATATCCAAAGGATTATAAATCATTCTGCTATAAGGACACATGCACACGAATGTTCATTGCAGCACAGTTTACAATAGCAAAGACCTGGAACCAACCCAAATGCCCATCGATGATAGACTGG